>JAPKLX010000001.1:7224204-7532496 GCA_026898415.1 Leonotis leonurus
ATTATCTGTGGATATAACTTATAAGTATGACATTGACAATAGAATTTCAAATTATTATTGTTTTCTTACTCGACATAAAACTATCTTGTTTGGAAGAAGAAAAAATATATCATTCCCCGACTAATAATCAATAGGAGTAATTTCCTTACAACATATGTTTTATTTCATCTCATTTTTTTATGCGTAGTGAAACCACGAAGTTAAGGTCGAATCGAATTATTTTCGTACATAATTATTTGGTAATTAATTCAAAAACTTGTTAAAATATGCATGATGGATTCAACACAAAAATCCAAATACTACATGTTGGAGCATGGGAATTCAACATACCGAATATCCTACAGAAACTTAACGTGAATTCCTAAACGACTAAAGTTCTCTATCATGTAAAGTCCGAAGCATTGATGTGATGAAGATGATGAACCACTAACCTGGGAACGCCATATCTCGACGTAGAAGAGGATTCGATCAGGGATTGCCTTCCAGGAGACAGTACGGTCCTTTTCCAGAATTCTTCTGTTCTGATGGGGAAGGACAGAGAGAGGACACGATACTTCTCCTGGGGACCATCCACATGTTTTAATAAAACAACTTATCTGTAATTGCTAGTCAGCCCCTCAACAACTAAACAATTACACTTTAGTATTATATACTTTTATATAATAGCAATGCATAATACACATTATTATATATGTGACCACACTTTATAGATTCATTAGAAATAAATCTAACACTACAGTTTTCTTAATCGCTATGTTGAAACAATAAATGAAGCGTTTTATTCCATATGTATTGTGTAACAATGAAGAGTATTTTATATGTTAAGGTGTCCATCAATAATCGATTTTGGGTCGAAAATCGATTGCTGAATATCGACTTATTCGTAAAAATTGTTATCCATTTTTTAAATTTAAAAATAAACGGTATTAAGGTAATATGTACCAAACTGAATATTAAATTATTATATTAAAATAAAATATTTGATAATTATTTATTGTTGATTTGTTGGATTTATTGTAAAACGAGAAAAATGTATCAAATTGTTATTAGCTTTAAATTGATGTTTTGGAAATGTAAAAAAATATTGCTAAATTTTAAGGTTATGTCGCGGTATCAAACCGATCAAAAAATCGATTTATTGATTGAACTGAAAAGACCGATAACAATTTTACATAGTCATTTTCCAATTATGATTACTGGTAGCGAATCGATTGACATTGATATACCTAGCATAATATTTGTATCCATCAACTATATGTATTTATTAGGCTCTATTGAAATGCAATGCACAATTCACTTATTAAACCATTAATGAACGGATAATCAATCTACAACTGTTTTTGAAGTTCCAATTTTTCAAAATTGAAAATTTTATAGTACAATTAGTTACCTATAATTCAGTAAAAATGAATAAAAAATAAATAAAGTCCAACCTTCCTAAAAAGAAGGCCAAAATTAGATTAACCGTTATATGATCCCGCCTTCTATGTTCTATCTCTCTCTCTCTTCCTCACCGTTTTCGCTGTTCCTCATCTCTCTGCCTCTTCCATTTCACCCATCTCTCTCTCATCTCTTCCATTTCTGTTCTGATAATTGGGAGAGAAAATCAGAGAGAGTCAAAGACAGAGTCAGGCAAATGGAAAGAGAAAGGAATTTCTCTTTCCAAATTGCATGACTCGAACCTTTTCTTTGTGTCTCTGCATTTTCTTCAATTGCCCTCACGAATCCAAGCCGTTGCCCTAACCCTAACGTTGTTCTGAAATCCCAGCCTCCCTTCTCAGGAATTGATCGAAGTCGGGATCAAATCGCTGGTTCTGTTCCCCCTTGATTTGTCAAGTTTTGAGAAATCTTTGAGGAATTTCAATCACTAATTTCTCCCACTTCAGATTTGATTCTTATTTTTTTCGTCTTTAGTAGGCTGAGTATTGGCGTTGGAAGTAAATTTGAATGCAAGGAGAGCTCAAAGGAGCTGCCTTTGAAGAAATTGTGGATTTGTATGGATTCGCCGTTATTGACTTTGTTCGTTGCTATTTTCTTCGGATTTTTCAGTCTCATTGTTGAATCTCAAAATGTGAGCCCTCCACCTCCGGCATTTTCTCCTCCTCCTCCGTCGCCGCCTCCTCCTCGCAAATCTCCGCCGCCACCACCAAATTCGCACCCGCCACCAAATTCGCCTCCACCACCAAATTCTCCTCCACCACCGATTTCTCATCCGCCACCAAATTCACCACCACCTCCGCTACGACCACCTCCACCTCCGCTTCGATCCCCACCACCTCTATCCCCTACGCAACCGCCTCCGCCGCCGAGAAAACGCCTCCGCCCACCCCCGCCACCACGACACCACGATCATGAGAACAGCCGTAGGCAACCAAGCCCTCCACCGAAGAAAGAGAGGCTCAACACGGGGAAGAAAGTTGGGCTAATGTTCATTGGAGTTGCCGCGATCTTGCAAGTGTGCGTACTCTCGTTCGTGTTGATCAGTAGAAGGCAACTTTTGAAGGCTGAAAGTGTTAACTGAATGAATCAGAAGTCGGCATTAGCAATTTTTTTTTTCAATAGAGATTTTTTTTGTTCAAGATATCATTTTTTTCTTCGTGGAGCGTTACTGATCTGGATGGATTGAGATACTTTACTTGTGGATTGAGAGAGAAAATGAGACTGAATATTGCTGGAACTTTGGTGTCTGCATCTTGTAAATGGGTAACTTTTTTTGGCATTCAGTTTATTATTTCTTCATTTTTGCAAGAATTTTTATAGTTCATCTGATCTGATTAGAACTTAACTGATCCATCAACAAATGTTCGTCCCACTTTTCATTGACTTGTTACTGTATGTATAGTAAGCTTATGATGTGCAGTCATATAATTTGAGCTGAGAACATAGTTGCATCGTTTAACTACCTCTGCTTAAACAACCTTGCTTTGGCATTTCTCTTTTTAGTCTTCTTCATTTATTGGAAGAATCGGTTAATTTATTCGATAAAGCTGACTTAATCACTAGATGAATTGTTCTATTTTGTTCCTCATTCAGTAACACCATATGGGGTAATGTTGGCTTCGTGTTCTTGATATGCAATAAATCTTATGTCTATTGATAAGAAATGCATTCTTTCTTGCTCAGGCATTCCATTATCCGAATCTTTCTGTTGATCCATTATGTATTAATGCTCCATTTTACCTTGACATTCCATAGTATATATTGTGGTCTTGACATCTCGAGTTGGACTAATTTGTATATTTATGTGTTATAAGAAAAACGTAATTGCTGAAATATGAGTTTGTGATTATGCTGTTATATTTCTATATGAAACATAATTGCAACCTATCTGTAGCTCCCCTTTAGGCATTAGCCAGCCAGTCACTGCTTGTTTCGCCTTTTCCCTAAATTGCCTCTACGTTCATGAACATTGCCTGCCGTTTGCGAAGGTGGTTTTTGGAATGCTTAGCACATAATTTTTCTCAACACATAGTCACGTATCATAATTTGTAACATGAGTCTTTTGATTTGGATGGGGTTACAACCTGTTGTTGGTGAGTGGGACTTTGAATGTGATATGAACTGTTTCAGGTTACTTAAAGAAACTGTTTCAGGTTACTCTTGTATCTCCTTTACATATTTTGTTTTGCTGAATTATGACTGTAGGCTATAATGAATGAGAAAAGTAACATATGCTATAATCTTGAAATGGACTGAGATTTTAGCTCTATCTTCTAACGTCTTCCTTAGTTTAAATAAATAGCTATGATGTGTTATTTGTGTAGAAATGCTAACTGGTTGGAACGATTTCCTTGTAGGCGATAAAAGAGGATCTGATCTAACCGTGTCTGCTGACAAACATAATAGTTCAGTTCAAGATTGGAAGAAAATATGTAAAGCTGAAAGTCAACTGAAAAATCGCCACGTTTGCATCATTATAGGTCCTAGCAAAACTAACTAATATGGTGGCTTTTATCTTGTAGTTTGTGTGATTTGAATTGAAATGCATGAATTTCAGATATTCAGGCACCGTTTGTGTTTCATTTAATTAATTGACAACATGAAATATGAGGTAATCAATCTTATCTTGTATCTCATTTTATCATCACCAATGCCCAGCAAGATTTTGTGGCTGAATTAAAAGCTGATATCCCAACAAAAGTGAAAGTATTTAGTACTATTATACATTTAAATCTTGTAATTTAATTAACTATAGGCTATAGCTTGCATGCGGCTTGCTGAGAAATAGCCAAATAATATTTTACAAATGTTTTTGGGCTATGTGGAAGAATTAGGTATTTCCATGTTCAATTTTTTATTTCACTATGTACAGAGACTATAGTTTAGTACTTTTCAATAAGAAATAAGGCCCAAAAGATTAGGCTGAAAACTATCGCCTATTATTATATTCATAAACGCTTTTGGGCCATGGACTATAATTAGCTAATTAGGCCTTCGATTGATGGACTTGGATACTTGCCATGTCTATAATTTTAGAAGCTTATATCTATTATAATTAAAGCTTTTGCTATGTGCCCTTAAGCAAAATAATCACGAATGATTCATTTCTGAATGAATCACTGAATGAATCAATCATTTCTTCTACTATTTTTCGTATCAGTTATTTTCAATTATCATGAATTAAGTTTATTTTGATTTTTGAAAAAATAAATATTTGTTATTTATTTTCTATAAATGTCATATTAAACTTTTTTGGAATGTTATGCGGGATAAGTTGAGTCGGGCTCACCGGGCCGAACTTGTTCTATTGGGTCAAATGAGAAAAATCGATCAATATAATTTTTAAATAGCTTTTTTGCACAACCAACGAATAATGGTAGTAACAAAAAGTATTTTGCATAACTAATGATATTCGGTTCGAAAGGTTCACGAATATGTTCAAATATAATTTTAACCCGCCGAGTTTCGAATAATTTGCGAACTTACGAACTATTTTATGAACTTGTCAAATTAATATAAAATATATATTCTAACAAAAAAAATAAACAAGTTTTTTAATGAGTACAAACTCGAATATTTAACGAATTCGAGTTGCGTTCGAGTTCAAATTCGAATTCACTATTAAATTGAATAATAAACGATCTGAACTTGAATTTAATTTTTATTTATTGAACCGAATCTGAACTTAATTTTTGGAATTTAGATAAATTTGATTTTTTTATTATAATAATGAAATTTAATTAAAAAAATATTGTTTCATTCATTTCCTTGAAAATAACAATCATTGCATGAATTCGTTTATTCCTTTCCTATATTCATTTCATTACAACTAGTTTGTGTACCCGTGCGATGCACGAAAAGAGTTAAAAGTAATATAAATAATTTTGATTATAATTATTTAAGACACACAATTATATAATTCTCGTGTAATGGTCCATACAAATTCAAGTTAAAAAAAGAGTAATATTGTTTCACATTTTTAGTGGAGCACGATGGTTACAACTAAATATTTATTATGCACCAAATATAACATGCAAGAAAAAGAATATAATTAATTTATTAGGTTTCATGCTAATTAATTTATCATATTTAATCTAATATCAAGTTAATAGATTAATCCAAATATATGGTTAATGTATTTTCTCATTTTAATTTCATATAAAAATATTTTTTATAGAGTAAGAACATATGTGGTACATTACGGTCTGTTTGATTTGTAAAATATATATAATAGATAAAATTGATAACATATTTTATTTATAAATTCCTTATTTTCGATTAACAATTCATCATTTTTTAAATCATTTTTAATAATTTCGTCATTTTTTCCAGTATTCCAATGAGTGATAAATTTAAATGTATTTACATGCAAAAAAGAGTGAGATGACATATAAACTATTTTACGGTTAAAACAGACAATTCAAATTTATGGAATAAAAATATCAAGATTAACGACAATTTTACAATCCGACAATGAACATATTTTTTCTTAAAACAATTCATATATATTTGGTCTCGACAAAAATAAATAAAGAATAAAATTAGAAAAAAACAATCATTTATACAAAATTGAAGACTTGATATTTAGTGAATACATGTAACCTATAATTTGGGTAATAAAAATATTACTCTACATGTCCCGTTAAAAGTGTGTCGTGTTTTCTTATTGGACCATCAATTACATTCTCAAATAGAAAAAAATTATTTTTAAAAATTAAGTCTCAGTTTTTTATAGTCTTAGTTGATAAAGATAATATAAATATTATTTATATAAATATTATTTAAACAAATATATTATTTTAAAAATTATAGTGCTACTAATGAGAAAATAAAACTATATTATATTTATTGTATAATTCTCATACAAGATTATTTTAAAACTATTTAAAAAATGATATTAATTTAATTTACTTCATACAATTTTCAAATGAATAATATAATTATAATAAAAATAATCACTAATGATATAAGAACAAATGTAATAATCACATATATATTGTATAAATCTTGTATATGTACAAATATATTAATTGTATGTATATATATATATATATTATGATGCGAGAAATGATTATAATTGACTGTTACAATTATGGTTTTAGAATTATCGATTATGATACAATTACAATTCGATTCCAATGATTTTGATTTCTTCAAAATCCACTGTGCATATATTATTGATTATAGATTAATCATTAATGGATAAATTCTTTCTCATGAACTTAATTATATATAAATATATATATATATATATAATTATTTCGATATTTAAAATGATAGTAACTTATTCATATGAAATTATTTTTTTATATCATATATATCTACTTATAATTTTCATCACAATATTTAATTTATGATGTATATTGTACATGTTTTTACATACAAATAAATTAAAAATTAAAAAGTATAGTTATAAAAAAAATTGAATAGTTACTTTTATTACTTTCATTTGCCAAGTAATTTGGAATATTACTTTCATTTGCCAATAATTTGGAAGCTTTAATCATTATATATTAGTAACTTAAATCATTTAATTTACATTTATGTAATGAGGCATTAATTTGCATATAATTACAAAATTACCATTGAAATTGATGTTCAATTGAAAACTTTATTTTAATATATATATAGATATTAATTCTATTACTACTAAATATTATTTCCTATATTCATTTCATTACAATGTTAATTCTATTACTACTAAATATTATTTCCTATATTCATTTCATTACAATGTCAATTCTATTACTACTAAATATTATTTCTGCGTACCAACCATCCCCTTAAAGATATGATGGTATGAAAGTTCCAAGGATAATTGAGCTCAATGTCAGGTAGTTGATCGAGACAATAAAATTCAATAATTACTTAAGCGAGACATTTTTATTTTGGGCACATGCCTATTGCCTAGTACATAGATGATATATAGTGAAATAATTAGGGGTGAGCAGAATTAACAAATTCGAATAGCCAAACTGAACTAAACTGAACTAAATTAAAATTAGTTACTAAATAAAATATTTAGATAAACCGAACTAATCCTAACCAAATCGAAATAAATTTAGTTATTTTGGTTTGGTTAATTTAATTTTTTAATTTGATATAATTTTTTTTTCAACCCAAATTATAATTTGATTTGGTTCGATTTTTTACAAAACTCAATCAAATACCCAAATGCCTAAGAAACAATCTGGATGGAGTTTACTATTAACGCCTACAGTACATTCCTTTTAGTTTCCCAAAATCACACCATGGCATGGCCTATTAGCACCTCTCATACATTCCTCTTCATTTTCCAAATCACATTATAATTAGATCATATCCAATGGGGCTTATTATTTTTTTGTAATTTTAAATTATTATTAGTGGGATTCACTAATTTTTTAAAGGTTTGCAAAAAGATCTACACTATTTATGTTTTGGGCTTTAGTATTTAATTTTCATATTTATACTTTTTGCTATAATATAAATTAATATTTTATATAATATATTAATTTAAAATAAATAAATTATCATTAATTAAAAAAGATATTAGATTTTTGAAATTATAATTTAAAGTCGAACTTAATAAGAAAAAATTACATCGATTGACTGAACTGAACGTAGATTTATTCTATTAAATCACGCTCCAGTAAATCATGAGTACGTCTATCACAAAGGGATGTAGAATGCTCCATATAATCTCTTTAAATTTCACTAGTTGTGGAGCTCGCTTCGGTCTCAGGTGCTCAATTAATTGCTTGTGGATCTTCGTTTTCAATAATCATGTTGTGCATAATAATACAATCAAACATCATGTCGCTTAAATTATCTTGAAATCAAAGGCGCCTCAAACCTTTGATAATTGTGCACAAAGATTGAAGTACTCCGAATAATTGTTCGACGTCCTTGTGTGTCGTTTCTTGCGCATTGATTTCACGAATGTCGACCAAGAGGGGTAAGCGCTTTCAGCTAGATAATGTCTCGTATTATTTTGTGTGTTTTTTTCCGTGAATGACACACGAGAAATTTTTCCATTTAGGACGTCGTTGAATACGAGAGACTGGTTAATCACGCATATGTCGTTGGTCGAACCGGCGATGTCAAAGTGTGTCATATCCATAGATCTTGGGATCAGTGGCGGATCTACAACTTACTAAGGAGGGGCTTCATCCCCTTCTAAAATTTTTTGATGTATTTTATACTTATAAAATTATAAATTTATCAATATTTTTATGAATATTTGTACAAAATCCCCTACTATCAGTTTAAGTTATAACAAAATTTATTTTTTAAATTGATACATCAAAACTCAATCCCCACTGGCAATTTTTTCTGCTCCCGTCACTGCTTGGGATGAACGTATTCGAGCATGATTATTGGGTGACTTTTTTCGGTATAAATACAAGTCCCGCGCCAGGCCATTAGACAATTTTTTCATACCCAGTACATGCAGTCGATGCTACCGAATATGACGGGGATGTCATGCTTCTCTTGGTGGAGCTCCAACAAACACCGAATATCATCTTAAATAGATCTTCTCAAATATTGAGGTTCAAATACCTCAACAATAGAGATCCACTCTCGAACCCGCCTTGTCCACAACACTAGACTCGCGCAAGAGTTCGTACTCCCGGGAAGCGAGCCCCATTCCGGGCTCCTGCGCTGTGAATGTTTACTTTATTGCCGTGTTGGACTTATTTAGTCGGGACCAAGATTACTATCAGCACCCATCGATCATACATTCTTTTAATTAATATCCCAAAAACTAAGAAATGAAACTCAAATGCGCATGGTTAGACGACTTCTTAGTTCTTGGTAGACTTGTAGACACGCCAATCTCTAAATATATATCCTCAACACCATGCATAAACCTCAGCCAAATAATGAAAAGGCAATTCTTTGAGACCACATAATATAATATAAGTTTTCCAACTTGTAAGAAACACGCTCGCTCGCTCGCTCGCTCGACTTAATTTGATTGTCAAATTATTGTCTCTTCCATGCATTAAATTCCACTTCTAGCTGTCACTCTGTCTTCTTCTGCTCTTCATTTTTCCCTCTCCATGTGCTGTTTTTGGACCACTCTCTTTCTCAGCATCCAAAATCCAGCAACTAAATTACTAATTTAATATATAATATAAGAAGAAAAAGCTCACATTCTGAAATATTAATCCTCTCGAACATATATAGCTATCGAGTTATAAGCAGTCCTAGTAGCATGCACATTGGGTTTAATATTTAATTCACAACATCTTAATTTATCTCATTGCACTAGACCTTCCATCACATTAATGCATTTATCCATTTTGGACATATTTCAACAACAAACACGAACCCAATCAAACTAATCAACTCCAAGTCTCCAAATTCCAAAACCTTAAACTTAATCAACCACTATAGATTGGAGTGTTGAAGTTTCTGAGTGAAAATGAAATGAATTCAGAAATCATATATTGGTACTGAAGTAAGAAATATCCAAAACAAAATAAAATATATATGACCCTTGTCTAGACTTGGTCTTGTAACTTGTAAGATAAATATATACCTAGCTAAGTTAAACCAATAATCCAACAATTTAGAAAAAAAAGAGCATTTATGTCTGTATATCCACAATTCATCTTCTTCACAAAAACAGCATGTGGCTATGATTGCGCTCCCAATCGTGGAAAGTGGGACACCTCCATTATGCAAAAAAGTGCTCATCAAAACCCTATTCTCTATATAAACACCTCCATGCAAATGCAACAACATATCCCACACACTTTATAAGACTACTTAATAGCTTGCTAGTAATATATTCTGAATTAAAATGAAGAAGATGATAGCATTGCTGGTGACGGTGTATCTCCTCCACGTGAGCAGCACGCAGGGGTCGGTGCAGGACTTCTGCGTGGCGAACCTCAGTCTCCCGCCGGGCCCCGCGGGCTACTCTTGCAAGGCGGAGGCCAACGTCACCACCGCCGACTTTGTCTTCTCCGGGCTCCGCAAGGGCGGCAACACCACCAACATCATCAGCGCCGCCGTGACCCCGGCCTTCGACGCGCAGTACCCGGGCCTCAACGGGCTGGGACTCTCTATCGCCCGGCTCGACCTGGCCCCCGGAGGCGTCGTCCCCTTCCACACCCACCCGGGGGCGTCGGAGCTCCTACTGATAGTGCAGGGATCCATAGTGGCCGGCTTCGTATCCTCCTTCGCCAACAAGGTGTACATGAAGAAGCTCGTGAAGGGAGACCTCATGGTGTTCCCTCAAGGGCTGCTGCATTTTCAGATCAACGGCGGAGGACGCACCGCTGTGGCCTTTGCCAGCTTCAGTAGCCCCAATCCGGGATTGCAGCTTACGGATTTCGCGCTTTTCGCAAATGATTTGCCGTCGATGATTGTGGAGAAGACCACCTTTCTTGATGATGCCACCGTTAAGAAGTTGAAGTCTGTGCTCGGTGGGACCGGTTGATCACTTTTTTCTTGTTTTTTGTTTAATTTCATTGTTTTAGTTGCATTATTATTATTATTGACTGAGAAATTCTTGTGGGTTGTTAGTTGTTTTTTTTTGTACGTAATCTAAAATTGGTAATTATGTTAAATTTAAATTGTTATTTTTTGATTGTGCAAAATTATTGGCAAAGCTAGTTTAATGGTTGCGATTAGTGTGTGGAATTGGGATCCGATATATTAATTGAGTAGTATATCCACCAAACAAATGATAGAATAATTAAAGAGTAATGAATATGAGTTGAGTCGAGTAAGATAATATAAATTTAAAAATAAAAATAACTGTTGGTCGCGTCGAATTATCGAATTATATATACTATTTTAATTTTTTCTCATTCACTATTTATATTATTATTATTCTGGGCTGTAATTCCTTGGGCTCTGGCCTCTGGGCCTTATAATTCTTTTGAGGCTAGAATAAAATATTAAACTTAAATAAACAGACTAAAACACATAAATAAATGTTCTAAAAAATTAATCATAGTACATTGAAGATCAAGGGTCTCACGGGTGGTTCGCGTTATTTAATCTAATAATGACTCATTCGGTTAAGATTAAATATGAATCTGACATGTTTAAAATATATTAAATTCAAACTCAGATCTAACATGAATGGTCTAAAATCGAACCTAAACTGACATGTTTTTTTGTCGGATTGACCCGACATGATAATGACTCAATCTGATAACACCATGATATTATACAATTTGATAAATTTGATAAACATAAATTAATTAATAACTGATATTATACAATTTGAAAAGGGATAAAAGTATTAAAATACACACTTTAATAAGTAAAAGATAAAAAAATATACATTTAAAAATAAAAGATAAAAAACACCACTTACATGAGCACATTGGGAGATTGATCATGTGTTAATGTATTTCCTTTCACAAAATAATTTGAATTACATGAGCATATGATGAAATTTCTCATGTTATCACGTAATGTGAGTATATGTTTTTTATCTTTTATTTTCAAATGAATATTTTTATCTTTATTTTATGTAAGTGAGTAATTTTACCTATTACCATATTTGAGAATATGGGAAGTGATTGCTCCACAATGTATACGAGTGATAGGAAAGGATAATAAAAATGTCAAACATGAGATATAAATAATAAACACGAATCCTAATTAGACTAAAATATATTATCATTAATAATAATATTAATTAATATATTTAGGTACCCTGAGCATGACTTGAAAATTTCAAATTTTTATAAAGTCTAACCTGATTAATACTTTAATCCAATAAAATTTAATCAAACTCATTAATTTTATATCGATTTGTGTTGAATTATCATATCTTGTTAAAAATTGTCTGAACTTATGAAAGATGCCTTTATATGGTGTGGATCTACTTCTATCGCTACTTTTATGCAGACTGCAGTCCACCCCAAGACGACCACTAGGCGAGTCAATACATACGTATATAGAAGGCCTAAAATGATTTTTTAAGATGTTATTAAATATTACTCCACACAACAGTCTATACAAAGGATTACGTATGGAAAATATTGAAACCGTACTCTTTCTAATAAAATATAAAATGGCTCGAATTTTATTAATTTGTGAGAGTTTAATTTGTTTTAATATTAAATATGTTGATTTATAAAATATAGCATTTGAAAAGGTTAATATAGATGTAAGATATAACTCTAAACTAAAATAGATCGAACCTATAACTCTAAACTAAAATGTTTTATCAGGATTTTGAGTGCACATCCGTGCATGTGTTGGCAAATTTATGTTACACGTCTTTGTTATTTCGGAACTACAGTTCGTGCAACTTGTTTCAAGAGCTGTTTCAAGAAAGAGAGACAGTCCCTCCCAACTGGCGAATCTTTTATATATGGTAATTTTCCCTATTCATTATCATGGTCGTTTGGAAATTCGCCGGAGACGTTTGCTTGAGATATCCAACGATTTATTACCTTCCAAGAAGATCCAAGAAGATATATTCAAGATGCTCCAAGAAGATATATTTGGAAATCAAGATATGCAAATCCAAATTACCTTGGAATGAAGCTACTGCCATAAAGGTTTTGCGTCTACACCCTATAAATACAGGTCATGGACATCTGCTACACTTGAACCTCTCAAGTAATATATACATATACACTATACATGAGAGTTTCGGCCAGTAGTACGCTTATTGTGTGATTATCTGAGCTACTGGTTGTTGTGTTTGTTTCCGCGTGCATACGCATGAGGGAAGATACCTTACACATATTGATATTGATGTTGAGCTGATCGTTTGAAGGAAGGATCGTTAGTCATCCTATACACATTCTCTGTGTGTATAGACGTTTTCCGTAGCGATCGACGTGAGGTTGAGAGTTGGGTTGAGGGATATTGTAATTGAGTGAATTAGAAACTCAAAAGGGTAGTCCTAGGGACTTGCGGGTACTAGGGTTGGTTAGTCTAGTGAGAGGCTAGCTTCAATTATTAGGAAAAGAGCATTAGAGAGTAAAGAGGTTTCTTAAGGGGTGAGAGAGTCCTTAGAAAATAAAATGTCATTTGTAACTCGAGGTTCTTAAATAGTGAATTGATCATTCTTTGTGTTCGCTTATTTGTTATTGTGTGTGTGACTAGTCTCATAAACTGTCTCACTATTACATAATGGGTGCGGTAGACAAAAATTCTGGATAAAAAGTTTACAATCTTATTAAAGTATCCTAATTAAAGATGATTTCTTTAATAAATACAAGTCTATTAATTCCTGAATAATATTTGAGTGGTCTAACGAACTACTACATTATGTAATTATCTCCAGCTCCCACATTCTCTGATTGAACCGGTTTTCTTGTTTAAAGTATTTTCAACATACTTCCACACTAGCTAGTGTAATATAAGTTTATATATATCTTGATCTTTTGTAGAGAAGAACATATCATCATGATGTGGGAATTAGGTAATTTTTGGACAGAACGCAATTGCAATGCTCCTCCAATGGCTTCTATACATGGAATCCATGTTTTGGTAGTTGATCATGATGCTGAAGAAGCCCTTAACATAGCAAACCAACTCCAAATATGTCAGTATAAAGGTATAGATCGATATCATCAACTCCAAATTAACTATTCTTCTCAACCCAGCTGTGTCCTGAAAACATTTTATCTCCATTTGTTCTTACAACCAATTTAATTTGCGTTGTAATAATTGTAACTGCAGCGACTTGTGGTGAGCTTGCATTTCCTGCCATATTGATGCTGGCAAATGTGAAGTTCGACGTCGTGATGGTAAACATAAACTCTCCCGATCCCCATGGATTCAAGCTCCTTCTGCAGCATGCACTCAGCTTGTGCATCCCAGTAGTTTGTAAGTTCCAATTCATTAATTCTTGAAATTAATATTCCTTTTTCTTTCATCTCAAAATATATGATACTCTATTTGTGTTAATTATATATATACATTAATTAATTCCAGAAATATTTAATTAATATAGGGATGGGCGAGAACACATTGGTGGCGATGAGGGCTCTTGAAAATGGGGCGTTCCTTTGCATCAAGAGGCCTCCACAAATGGAGTTTCTTAGATGCCTATGGCAACATGTTATGAGGGAAAAGGCAAGGATGATTAGGGAAAGAGATATGTTCGTTGCAACCAATAACCTAGGATCGGTACGTACGAGGAGTTCATGTGTTAAGGGAAGAGATCCATCACCCTCATTCTAATCATAACCCTAACCCTAACCCTAACATGATGGTGAAGAACAAGCTGGGCAGGAGTAGAGGTAGATATGGCGATTACGACCATGAATATGATTCGGATATGAGCCAAAATGGAAATGTGAGGAGAAAGATGTACACAGAGTGGACAGTAGAGCTGCACGCCAAGTTCACGGATGCGGTTGAACAACTTGGTGAATTGAAAGAAGTACGTACTTGATGGATCATGCTATGCTATATTTTTGTTTCACACATAAAACGTACATGCACTATCATGACATTATTTGTTGATAAGTATCTACATTTTCCTTTTATGTTGCTCATATGATTTGAGTTGATATATATATGTATAGGGTGGTTTCCAAAAGAGATATTAGAGTTGATGAAGGAGCCCGGCTTTACCAGAATGCAAGTTGCGAGCCATCTCCAAGTTCGTTTTCCGATCATCTACCTACTCTTATATTCCTAATAGCTAGATCTAGAATCCCTTGATTTTGGTACATATGTGCATGCATGTGAAAACATTAGACTTATACAATTTCATTTCATTAAATTTTGTTCATAGAAATGTCGAAATAACAATTGGAAGTCTCCGAAAGAGAAAAAATCAACAATGCTTCAAAGTAGTAATCAATCATCTCTGGATGGTAATAGAATCCGACCCAAGCCAAGGAGGTTCGGGTCAAGAAGCTGCCGGTCAAAGCTCCCAAACCCATTGGGAAATCCAAACGCCTAACCATGGGCCGAATATGGGAAACGGATCCAATAATAGTAGTACTAAACATGGATCCGAGTCCGAGCGAGGAATATTTGAATTTTCCGGATATGGATAACCTTATGATCCATGACTGCTATTCGGGTAGGCAGCAACAACCCCAAATTAATAACTCCAGCCCGGCCCATCAACCTTATCCCGTTGATCCTAATCCCAATTATAATGATGACAACGTATTTTTAATTTAGGTAATCTTTTGTTTAGATTTTTGCTCTTTGTTGTTTAAAATTAATTAATACGCTAATTAATGGTTGTGCAGAACTCTGGCGAGGAAGTATTACGACAATTGGAGTTCTAAGTTGTCTATTCTCTCAATAGGCATATATATGAATATTAAGTTATGTAATTTAACAGTTCAATTAATTAATTAGTGTTAGCACTTCAATTTAAATGTAGGGGAACTCAAGTTCCTAAATCAGTATTTGAAATATATTAATTAATAGTTCTAATATTCGCCCTTGAATCTCCTAAAGTGATCTAATAACTGATTTATCTCTACATTTTCAACATTATGAATGCTTTAATTACTTGATCTTTATTTTTAGTGTGCATATATTGGTTTAATGGTAAATTGATTATATATTTTTGAGATCGTAGTTTACGGATTCAAATTTCACTACCATATATTAAAGTTTAATTCATGTATTTATTTTAGAGAAAACGTTTTTAATTAAAAAAATTAACATATTTGCCTAAAAAACCTTTCATCCCCAATATACATGTAGCAGAACAAAATTAATATAAAAGATCAATTCCATTTGAGATTATCTCAATATACAATATTGGTTTGGAGGGAAATTGAAAACATCATAATTAAGAAAATAAATGATGATAATTCATATATAATAAAATGTAAATGAAATGTCAGCAAAGGCATTTCAGGAATGTTACACATAATAGTTTGATAAGGCTAATAAATAGGTTTCTTTCGACGTGCACAATTTATTTTCTTTCTCTTTTTGTTTCAAAATTTTCTTATCTCCACAAACATATTCATAATAAGTTGACTTTAATTTATTAAATCATTTACATTTTCAGATACATAATGCAATCATATTATTCATTTTTGTACAGATAAAAAATCTTTAATTGAACAGTACCCGTTTTGTGTACTTTTTTTAATTTGTGATTTTTTTGATTAATTAAGTTTAATTGAAGAAGACCAAATTAATTATAATCCAGTGATATAGATTTTGTAATAACCAAAAATAGTTTACAGATTTTTAAAATTTGAAATCTCTAATTTTCAAGTTCACAAAATCCATTTGAAAAACTTTATATTCATTCCAATAATGACATATTTTACCTGTTTTGCACACATTATTCGCCGTTGGATTTCCAGCACCCATAACTTCTGTATTTTTTGTCAGTATTTGAATCAAATATTATTATTTTTTTTTCTGAATTCTAAAATATTTAGGTTTGACATACCATGTTCTGACAAAAATGTTTCTTTATAACAATCTGATTCCAGATGTGAAACTTGTTGTTCAGTTCAAAGTAAATGTTTTAAAATTTTATTTAAGAGTCACATGCTCAGAATAATATTTACAAACATTCATTATAAATACTCCCTTCATCAATCACTTTCACTGGATTTGCCTTCATATATCTCCTGATTACCTCTGCACTCTGTATACTTCTCTTCCTCGTGCATTTAAATGATTCCCATCATTTTTTTTAATAGATTAATTTGATTAATTATTTTTTATTTTGTAGAGAAAAATCTCTCTTTATGTGGGAAGTTGGTACAAACACTGCTCCAATGGCTTCTCTTCATGCTGTGACGCATGGAATTCATGTTTTATTAGTGGATCATGATGCTGAAGCTTTGATTCTTACAGCCAAGCAACTTGAAATGTGTCGATACAGAGGTATTTTTATTTAATTTTTCTATTATTTTATTTTATTTTATTACTTGAAATGAAAGAATCTTATATCTTAACTTTCTCGAAATCATTAGATATATTGGTTCCGTGTTTGAGCAATAGTGGTACAGATTTCTCTTGTTCTTTAATGTAGTTTTGGGAGAAAACTGTTGTCTGAAGTAGGTTACTATCCATTAGTTTTTTTTTTATTTTACATTCCTTTCAGCCATTTGATTTTTATAGCTAAATCTTGTTAAATTGAGGAAGATTCAAGAACCCAGTTGGATTGAATTAAAACAAAAATTGATATCAGATCCCTAGGCGTTTCCCTTTTATAAATCTTATTATAGCAATGAATGAGACAGTGTATCTTTATCTGTCTCAAGAACCTAGCTCTACAGTAGATAATGTTGCTGATTTATTTTTTAAATGTATTTATGCTGTTAAATGATGTTTAATTACGTGTGTTGTGTGCTGTTGTCACATTGCTTTAATTAATTTCAATATTTATTAATCTTTACTACTTGTTTTGTTCATGTGACTATGTTGTGTATATTTCGTTAGAAAATAACTAGACGAGTTTTCACACCCGAAGTAAAATTCTCGTGCTAAGACTCAAAAATATATATCTTACATATGAGTATTATACCCTGTCCGAAAATTTGTGATTTAATTTGATTCCACTCCAATTTTATCAGAATAGTTTGTGTTTGTGTGAATTGCGTAATGAGGGTGGTCAGGTCCTTTTTTATAAATCTATTTTTAATTAAATTATATGTGTCAAGTCGAATTAATTTTTACTTAATATATTAAATATATTTCATTGAATTATGTACATTGAAGGTAAGAATCTATTAATTATGAATAAATAAATAGATAATAATTTATTAAAAGAATTAATGATAATAGGAGGGAATATTAATTGAGTGTTAGGATGAAATCAGAGTTGTAATTGTAATTAGTAGATGCACACAAACGCATTTTTCTGACTGGATTTATCATTTTCTTCTTATTTTTTGTTATAATTCATGTGTGCCTACTGTTTAGGGGTGTCTATTCGGGTCGGGTCGGGTACCCTACTCGAAATTTTCGAGTACCCGAGCCCGAAAAACATAAATTTTAGACACCCGACTTACAAGTTCGGGTACCTGAACCCGGCTCGGGTATTTCGGGTCGGGTGTTCGGGTACCCGAAAGTACCCGAAGTAATTCACATTTATTTCAATTTTCGGGTATTTTTCGGATTTTCGGGTATTTGTCGGGTGTTCGGGTATTTTTGGGATTTCGGGTATCGGGTTTTCGGGTTTTTTTCGGGTTTTTTGAATTTTTGGGTCGGTAAAATTAATTATTGGTTATATGTGATTAAATGATCCCTAAAAAAAACTGTGATTAAATGATATTGTTAGTTTTGAACATTGTTTGAATTTATATAAGAGGTATATGTAATAATTTCTTATTTATATATTGTAGATATATAATTTATGTTCTCTTAATAATTAATTTCATCATTTCTATAATAAACTATTAAACTCTATAAGTGCAAATAAATTTAAATATTGGTATAATTGAATTGATGTCATATACGTACATTGATGCAAGTGATTCCATACGAATTTAAATATTTAATTATTAACATGAATTGTGACATTATATTGTTTAGTTGCAGTAAATAAAAAATAAAAATTTTAAAGAGGATAAATACAATCTGCAAATTGAACTATTGAAGAAGGAAAGTATGTGATGCAGCGACGCTGCGCTGAAGATGTGAAGAAGAAGGGTGAAAGTTGAAATTGAAATGGGAAAAACAATGATTTAGAAATTATATAATTAATAATATATTATTAAATATTAATGGTTTAAATTAACGGGTTTTCGGATAATACCCGACGAGTTTCGGGTATTACCCGAACCCGAAAATCCGAACATATCAAATCCCGAACTCGTCCCGAGAACCCGAATTTCGGGTATTCGGATATTACCCGAAACCCTAATAGACACCCCTACTACTGTTTTCCTACAACCGTTTTTTAATTTATCGAGAAGGGCAAGTAGGGAATTTTAAAATGTTCCGAAAATTTAAACTAATTAATATACTGACAATAAAAGTATAATGTTTAGGGATGTGGACAATACCATACTCAAATATTTTGGGTATCCAAAACTTGATTGGGTATTTTGAATAGGGTTTTTGAGTATGCGAAATTATTTGAATTAATTAAAAATTAATTGTATTTTTTAATATTTATCTAGTGATATTTTTGAGTATTTTTTAAAAATTTAAGTATTTAAAGTATTGAAATATTTTAAATTATGAATCTAAATTATAATATCATATATAATTAATAAATATAAACAAAATTTTGAATTTCCGGTTATAACGATTGGATATAGGATTATTTAGAGTAAGTATATGATTTGAGTGTGTACAGTAATTTGCTCCAAATTCTATTATGAGTGACTTGCTTTTTCAAATAATCTTATGTCTATATTTTGTGCACGTGATACACGAGCACACACAACTCATTATGAATTAAGTGGTGCATTTATGATGCCAATCAGTACAATAGTGTCACTTAATTTATACACGTGTTGTATGTCTGTACACATATAGGGGTGTAAACTGGCCCAACCGAGCGGAATACTACTCAGGTTTACTTCGGCTAGAATATTAAGGTTTCGAGTTCGGCTCGAGTTTTTGATATACTGTTGAATTGTTTAATCTTGACTCAAAATATAATTATCAAGTTTGAGTTTGGCTCGAGCTCGGCTCGTGGAAAGCTCGATAAGATTGTTTTCGAGTTTGAACTCAAACTCGACTCGTTCAGGCTTGCCTTAAGTTCATATAAAATTTTATTTTTAGAAAATTAATCATTTTATGTTAAAACTCGACTAAATGCTCGATTGAAAACTCATGAACAAACTCTGTAGCATGTTCGTGAACAAATAAACTCGAATATGTTCTTGAGTAGCCCAATTCAATAAAATTATTGAGCTCGAAATCGTGGTCGAGCTCGGCTCGTTTACTATCAAGTCTGGTTCTGATCGAATTTTTTAGAATCGAGCCTCAAATAGCTTGTGAGTAGCTCTGTTCGTTTACACATACACATGTCGATTGGAGAATTACATGACTATTATTCTAAACATTTTTGAATAATAATGTTTCTACTCATAAATTAAAACAGTAATTTATTGTGTATGATCAGTGACATATGTGGAACATGCATCTGCTGCAATAGCGATGCTCCCAGATGAAAATGCTAAATTTGATGTTGTGATGGCAAACATCAACTCTCCTGATCTCCATGGATTGAAGCTTCTTCAACATGCAGTTTACTTGTGCATCCCTGTAGTCTGTAAGCTCAATTCATTTCTTTAATTAATTCCCTCTTCTAATTATTTGACATAATAGTAACAGTACAGTACCTTGCTATAATATTATTTAGTGTTGGCCGATGATGATGACGCATTCATGGCCATGAGGGCACTGGAACATGGAGCATTACTTTACATGAAGAAGCCTCTAAGAATGGAGTTCCTGAGAAGCTTGTGGCAACATGTTGTGAGGGAGAAGACGCGAATGGTGAAAGAAAGGGAAAAATTTATTGCAGCCAACAACCATGGACCGGCACACGATCTTGAGTTGAGGGAAATGATTCATCCCAAGAATGAAAACCCTAACCCTAACACGATGATGAAGAACAAGGGCAAGCACAAGGGTAAAGGTAGAGGTAGATACGATGCTTATAATGGTGAAGAATATGTTTCTGCAGGGAGTCATATGGTGAACCGTAAGGGTAATTTGAGGAGAAAGATGTGTACCGAGTGGACTCAAGAACTGCATGCCAAGTTCATGAATGCTGTTGAAAAACTTGGTGAAGGAAGTAAGTCTCTTGACCATTGCTTTTTCATTAGAATATTCCTTTTCATTGAGGTTGTAGGACTAACTGAGTTACTTCATTTTTAAGGGTGTTTCCCCAAAGAAATCCTAGACATGATGAATGAGCCTGGTCTAACAAGAATGCAAGTGGCCAGCCATCTTCAGGTTTTTTAATATATTTCAAAATGAAATACTCTCTTCGTTCCAATGAAACTGGCCGCATTTGATCAATATCGTGAATGCTTTATTAATTTTCGAAAACAATTTCACTGGAACAGAAGGAATGAGTATATCTTTATTTTGTAATAGAAAAAAAACCTATTAATTAATTTGCAGAAATGTCGCAATGATAACTGGAGAGCTCCAGAAGAGAGAAAGTTGAGTCATCAATCTACTCAACAGGCAACTTCGAGTGGGAGCGATAGCCAACCCAAGCCTAGAAGATTCGGGTCAAAACCCCTAGTCAACAAACCCTCATCAGGTCAAAGCTCCGAAACCCTTTCGGACAACCAAACACCAAGAACCGGGTCAAAAGTGGGAAACGGGTGGAATGCTCCGAGGCAAGGATCTGATGAGTACTTTGATTTTCTCAATATAGAATGTCCGACCCGTGATATTCCAGGTGGGCACCAAGAACCGGAGACCAGCAATGCGGGTCGGGCTTACAACAATGAGCAGGTACTAGCTTTTCCATTAATAGCAGTGCAATTATTTTTAATATATATTCAAAAACCTTTTTCTTAGAAAATGTATTAAAAAAACTTAAATCTACACTGAATTACTTGCATGCATGCATGGTTGCAGAACGAGTCAGGTGAAGCAAGTTGCTCACGGACAAAGAGCCTTTGGAGTTCAGACACATCAAATCTGGAGGGCGATCACTCCGAAACTAAACCCCGACCTTATTGAATCACTTCATGCGTACGGTTTCTTATCTTCAAATAAAGAATACCTATGTTATTCAAACGCATTAATTTTACTTTCCTTTTGTAACTACATGTCATTGCAGTCTGCAGTATTTACTATGCTGTTTTAATTTGCTATATTGCTCTTATTTAATTTTGTTTTGAGGAAACTATATATGTGACTTTTTCTCATCCTTAATTAATGACTGGACTCGCGAGCTTCTATTTTTCTTTTTACAGAACTGTAAAACTAGCTTGTTTTCGTATTTTATCGGTAGATATATTTTGCTAAGTTACAATTACATATATAATTATATGCAAGTTGCATGCACCACACACAGTCACATATTGAGATGAACTATATTATATATATATATATATATATATATATATATGCATTCACTGATATGGCTTTGTGATCTAACACACGATCATGCAATTGATATTAATTATATATATATTAAATCATAAACTATTAATTATTATACTTGTCACTCTCGTATTAATCTAACATAAAATATCACACGATTAGGCAATAGAATTTCCTAATATATCATTAACAACTCTTTACTAAATGAATTTATAGATTCTTGCTATCTGAAGGAAAAAAAAAAGAGGATATATAAGAAATAGAATGGAAAAAGAAAAGAAACGCAAGAGAGATATAATAAGTCCATTAACATTGATGGGCCGGCCCCGTTTCGTAGTGAGACTTTAAAAGCCCATTAGTTTATTTGAAAAGATGAGATTTCAACCAAACAGTCCCTTACCAATCCCTAATTACCAAAATTTACCCCCAAATTTCTTAAGCTTTGAATCCTCCTCAACGACTTTAGTTCATAAATTCCCGAGTCGTATTTCTGCATCCCAAAGTCTACCCAACTTCAATTGTCAAAATTTTCACTATTTGCATAATCCTTTGCAGCTGTGTTTGTGAAAAGAAAGCATTTTGTGCGTGTTCTGTGATTGAGGTAGTGATCCGAAGTTAATTAGCAGAGTTTGTATGGTACAACTTGGTGTCTGGTAGAAATACATGAAGTTTACATCTTTTATAAGGTTTGCTTGAATTAGGAAATATATGAATCCCTCGTGAAATTTAGCTTTTTAATTTACATGTTGGATCGGAATATTTGCTAAGTTCATTTAAATATGTACATTGGGAAGTTTTCTACTTCACTGTTATTTACTCATTCAGACACGAATTCTGATAGATTTCTATATATTGTTATTGTCGCAGAGGCTAAATTTAGCGTGAGGAATGGCGGAGGGGGCAGAAGATGTTATGCCGAAGGATGCAAAGATCGTAAAGGAACTATTGAAATCGATGGGTGTTGATGACTACGAGCCTCGAGTTGTTAACCAATTCTTGGAGCTATGGTACCGTTATGTTGTGGATGTGCTGACCGATTCACAGGTTTATGCAGAGCATGCTGGGAAACCTGTCATTGATTCTGATGATGTAAAGCTTGCCATTCAGTCCAAAGTCAATTTTAGTTTTTCGCAGCCTCCACCTCGAGAGGTAATTTCAGCTCCATTTTTTGTTAATGTGGTGAGTGCTGTTTGACAAGTATATTTTAACCTATGTTTGATCTAAGTCTTGCGAATGATGCTAGTTGTTGATGCATTACTATGCAAGCATAGTTATGAACCCGATCGCGTCCTTAGCTTGGTACACATTTTGATAATGGCATAAGATCGTTGATTATATGATCGAGTGCTGATGAGTTTACGTAGTTTTATGGTGTCATAAAGATCCTAATGAGGTTGGTTCACTAGTTAACTTTATCTCAGTTTTTATGCAGACTCGGATACTTTGGATACTCTCAGATGTTGATGTTTCCTATAATTTTTATTTGGGTAATGGCGCATGTAATACTTAATACATTGCTCATGAATCATGATACAAGTTGATGCTCCATTATCAAGCCTCCATTCTTTTTGTGTCCTAAATGATATGGATGAGTTTATATCCCTGAATGTTCTTTATACTCTTCTCCCGTTATATTATTATGTGCAATCACTTTACACCTAATCCCTCGACAGGTGTTACTGGAGTTGGCTAGGAGCAGAAATAAAGTTCATTTGCTAAAATTATTAGCTGGACCAGGGATTCCTCTGCCTCCAGAGCAGGACACCTTGATCAACCCCAATTATCAGCTTGCTATTCTAAAGAGGCACAACTCCCAACCACCTGAGGAAACAGAAGATGATGAAGAGTTGGCCGATGTCAATTCCAATCCCAACCCTACCCTGAATCCTTCTCAAGAGCGGAGGAATTTGTCTCAGGGAGCTCAGCACGTTTCATTTCCCCTGGGAGCCAAACAGTTTAGGTAAGAATCCTATTGTAGCACTGTTGTAATATATATCAAACGATCTATATATTGACTATTTCTGGGTGTTGCTTTTGCTTCTATGATGCTTGGTCGTAGTCAATGGTAGATAATGGATAATTTAGTCTTCAGAACTTGAATGTGAAAGTGTAAGTTTTCCCGTTATTCTCCTTGTATTTTGTGCTGTATTTTGAAAATTGTTAAATACATCAAATTTTAAAGAGAGCTCGAACCTTGGATCTTTAACTTCGGGCATTAATCTCTTGCCGCTAGGCCAATATACGATCACGTATGTGCTCTATTTTGTTAATGAACTCCGGCCTTTGCCAATGGGTCTCAATATCGATACATACAATGAGGTGAAAGTACATCAATTAATGTCTGGGTCGGTCAGTAAGTATATGATGCTAAATAAGAGCAAATATCAATTCATTTTCTCAATATTGAAAGTTGAAAACGCACTAAAGAAACTTCAGTATTCTTGGAAATGAAGAAAAGGAAGTAAGAGCTGAGGGGGGTTGGGATTAATGTCCCACTCCAATACATCCCACCATTCTTTCTCTACTGTTATTTCTCTCAAGGTGAGAGTTGGAGGTTCATCTACATGCACTGACAGTCCAATCATGGGCAGCGTCTTATATCGATACTCTCAATGGACTTGCAAATCATCATTGTTGCCTTGCTTATGCTCTCCATTCTTGTTAGGTCAAGTAAGCTCAACTCTTGTAATCTTGGAAGCGCGGAGACACATCTTCCTTCTTCGTCGTCTTCGAATATCTCTTGTATTTCTCCACACCCGCATATTGTGATCTTTTCAAGGTTTGGAACTCCCAATACTACTAACCCCAGCAAAACTGGAATTAGTGATTTTAGAAATTTCAGTATTTGACCCATGCAAAAATGACTGCAAGGCACAGCTAACTATTGGAAAGGACATTCCTTTTGGGGGGCGATATATATTCTAATATTCTACAGTGATTAATTTAACTATAGTGATCACCATTGTCAGTATTAAATAGCAACAAATAACTTTATCTAATAAATTGACAGAAATCGACATGCATTACATTTTGTATTAGTATTGATTACAAAAATTAGTTAAATAACGTAATAATCTTATAAGTAAAAGACATGTGATTGAAGCACTAAGAATTGTGTTGAGACGCCTCTAGGTTGACTTGGACTTTGACTTTGACTATGGATCTCAATTTTCATTATTTCTATTTATAGTATTTATAACCTTGTAGTGACCGTTATAAAATGGAGTATATTCTTATAAAGGCATGGGTTTTGGAAGCCAGTTTATAATTTCAATATAGAGGTCTTCAATGGTTTGGAATTGAATCGAACTGAATTATCGACTTACGATTACGAGAATTTAAAATTAGAATTGAACAGTTGTGACGACGGTTTAAGATTTAGAATCGAACCTCGTAGGACTATTATGGTTCTGGTTTTAATTAATTCATAAAAAGTAGACTTTAAAATATAAAACATTAAATTAAATAGCCTAATAGCACAATTGTATAAGGACTTTTATATAATTAACATACCACTTATTCAAAGCTTATCAATTAGCATAGTTTTTTTTCATTTAAAAAAAAAAAAACTTTTACGAATTTGAAAAGGGTCCTGTTGTCTTACCTAGGGGTGTCACGGTACGGTATACCTTACTAAAATCGTCATACCTTATACCTTACCTTTACCTTCGGTATGGAAAATTTCATACCGTTACCTTACCATAATTTTCGGTATACCTTAGTTCGGTATACCTTACTTTCGGTATGACATTTTTACATACCTATACCTTACCTTATTTTCGGTATACCTTACCTTACTTCGGTATACCTTTCTTTGACGGTATACTAAAAATTTATTTATTTAAAATATGTGCATATATAAAACATAATGAACGACACCTTAAATAACATTAAACATATAAAAAAAATACAAAGTATTATTTTATAATAACATAATTTTCGAGATTAACCACTAATATCATATAATTAATTACTAAAAGATTAACTAATTATATTATTATATTGTTATATATGTACTAGATTTAAATATATGAATCATTTTCTTATTAATTGGTCATATATGCGTGATATATTATACTAACAAATTAAGTTATTTTCATTCATTATATATTACAATTTATATTATATTTAAAATTAAGTAGACATAGTTATATTATCATATAAAACAATTTATTTTTATTTTATTATAATTATTTAGATTGATGTGCTAGTTTTAAAAAATAATTTAGTAAAATTATATCACAACTATTTAGTTATGTAACAAAAAATTATGTCTTATTCAATGTTTTTTCAATTATCAACAAAATCACGTATTTTGTAATTTGTCACTAATATTTATTAACTATAATTTATAATTTATAAATAATTATTTTGTTATGATTAAAATTGAATATATATGTACATATAATTTTATATACACAAAAACAACAATATATATCATTTTTTTTCCACTATATACTACGGTACGGTATATGACGGTATACCTCGGTATTTGAAAAACTTATGCCTTTACCTTACCGAAAAGTTCGGTATGGTATCATACCTTGCCAAAAATTCCAGTATACCTTAAATTTGGTATTTTACGGTATTTTTCGATACGGTATGCACGGTATACCGTTTTTTCGGTAAATTTTGACAGCCCTAGACTCTTACCCAACCCTCATCATATCTGAAGACCCTAAAGACTTAATGAATGCAAATATGATACGTTGTAGAGAAGACTGAAGTTCGGGCAGCGATCACGTGACTATAGGTGATTCAATTTTTTTCCTTTTTTTTTATATAAATATATGTTGTATTTACAAGAACCTACGGACTTCTGTCATCAAAGGTACATATAGTGTAGAAC
The DNA here is from genome assembly GCA_026898415.1 of Leonotis leonurus. Taxonomy (NCBI): domain Eukaryota; kingdom Viridiplantae; phylum Streptophyta; class Magnoliopsida; order Lamiales; family Lamiaceae; genus Leonotis; species Leonotis leonurus. Next base: position 7,251,437 of record JAPKLX010000001.1, read on the forward strand.
AAATTAAATGAATTCGAGCGATGTGAGGTTTACTATGGCTACGCATTGCATTTTATCTGGTAAGAGCCCTTATCGTACATCCGCTGGATTTCTTCGCGGTATACGGGCAGTGACCTATCCGGTATGGCTGGAGTCAACTCTACGACATCCCCCATCTTCAACTTCCAACTCAGATCACTCACACTTTCATGGTTTATTCTCGGCCTCAGCTCCTCTTTCACAGAGAATCCGTATGAAGTCCATCTACAACTGCCTGGACCCGCTGTTTCCAAAAGATCCATCACAGATGAGTTTGCAGGTAACTCCTGTACAGTCATCTACAAGCAACACATAATATAGATCAGCCCACATAATCTCATTTCATAGAAATATAAATATATAGATATATTTGAGAAAAACTGGTGTCATAACCAAACCTTGTCGCTCTGAATCATGATGACATACACAGGTCCATTGGAGCCGCATTGAGGTTTGCAAGAAAAATCGCAATCTTTGGAGTGATTAGGAAAAATACAAGGTCGTTTTGTGGAATCAAAAAAGCCAAGAAACGACCTGTCTTTGCTCACTGCCTCACACTGCCAAGAAATAACCCAACGCGCCCATTCAACCATCTGAAGAACAAATGAAGAGTGTTTGCACTCCCCTTCTTTATATCTCCAGTGAGCAGCAAAGCCATACTCAGCTTGTAGATGCATCTTTTTTGTTCGGATCTGAACTTCTAGAGGAACCATATTGTCACACATTACTACTGTATGTAGAGATTGGTATCTGCAAATAGAAAGATCAACATTCATTATATATCGACTATGGCAAATGCCAGAAGCATGAACTTCATACTAAAAATAAAACCTACCCATTGCACTTGGGATAAACTATGTAGTCTTTGAATCTCCCAGGGACTTCGTGCCATAGATCATGGACAACTTGTAGCGCTTTATAACATTCTTCTTCCGTTTCAACAATCAATCTCAACCCATGGATATCATGAACTTCCTCCATATTCAGTTTCTTTCTGGGTTAGATCAAAGCAGTTTGTGAAATATGATTAGATGACCACAGCAGATATTAAACCCTTAACAGAGTAAATGACCAAAGTACATGTTATAGACTATAGAGAGAACAGAAAACTTACTCTTACCAACTTATGTATTATACCCGCATTATGTAACCAATTGAAATTCTCATGAATAAGGAATCTAAATATTGAAACTAAATACCAACAAAATGAGCATATGTCGCTACTATGTCTGCATCTAGGTAGCTCCAAAAATGCTTATTTAAGAGTGAGTGAGAGAGTGACACAGAGTCGTACTTGGACATTTTTGAATGGATACCAAACAAGCTTTTGTGCCTGCCTGAGAGAGAATGGTAAGAAAGTGCTCCAGCCTTTAGAGCTTGCTCCAGCTTCTCTACAGAAGAAGTAATAACAGCCTCATCAAAGAACTTCACAAGCTTGGATGACAACTCCTGATACTGATCATGGTTGAGATGTTTGAAACAGAGATTTTCAAGTTGCTCTTTCCAAGTGGAGACACCTAATCTATTGGCCAGTGGCACAAATATTTCAGAAGTTTCCTTAGCAAATCTTTGTTGTTTGATGAGAGGCAAAGCATCTAGAGTTGTCATATTATGCAACCTATCAGCTAGTTTTATCAGAACAGCCCTAGCATCTGCCATTGCAAGGAACATGGTGTGCAATCGATCCGCCTCAACAGTTTTGCTGGCGGTGTTGTTGTCTCGTGCAAGCTTGCTCATTTGGCTCAGCTTTGATACCTGGTAGAATGAAAACAGTTTAATAAATGTCCCCTCGCCATTAATTGATATATACTAATGAATTAGATACTGTTTTGCATTTAGATCACTATCATAGTAACAAAAGGACCAATAGCAGCATCATCCAAATATCACATATCATGTTTTCGACTGATAGTTAAGCACATATATCATCATAATGTTTCAATTGAAATATAATGTATCAATTATCAAAACCCAGTCTTTACTAATAAAAGTTCAAGCTTTCCTCACCCCTCCGACTAAATCAGCAACTCCAGCTCCAAATAACGTGGAAATCTGGTCTAGAGTCACAAAAGAATCGTCAACCGAGTCATGCAGAAGCCCTGCAGCAACAACTGTAGAATTAGCACCAATGTTTGCAAGCAGCATCGCGGTCTCCACACAGTGCTGCAGATAAGGATGCCCACTAGCTCGCTTCTACACAGATCAAAACAATAACATGCTCAATCTCAACCCACCATTGCACCTAGATTAAAGGTCTAAACGAAATATAAGATACCTGGCCTCTGTGAGCCTTCTCTGCTTCGTTGAAAGCCCTGATCAAGAAATCGTCCCTAAAAATTGTATGCCTCGACTGCGCGTCACAGAGTAAGTCTCTTGCGTAAGAAGGCAGGTCAAAATCCACAAAACTGTCCTCCATGTTGAAAGTAAGATCATCGGTAGGCAACGTATTCAAAGAGGATGAATCCGATTCCACAGCATCCAAGCCCAATGGCGGCGAATCATAATCCACACACGAACCCAACGCATGTCTCACGAATCCATTAAACATATAGCCACTTCCCGATCTAATTGAATCGAAGTCCCCATTGACTCTCATAGGTGCGTTTCGAGAGGGCAAGCCAACCGAACTACTCGGGCTCTGGAGCACAGTAACCGGGCTTTGATGACCTAGATCACGCTTAAACGACGAGCTCAACGAAGAGTACCGATATGAAGAGCCCAGCTCCTCGGTTCTGTCATGCCACAGCGACCCCAATTCCTCGCCCCCAGTCGAATAACTCGACGACATGATCGGCGCCGTTGGGAACAGGCACGAAAGCCCCCCAGTCACCGCCCTCTGCGACGGAGACGCGGCAGCTGACGACGTAGACCGGCCGCTCACGTCTAATTCGTACTGCGCATGGGAACTGATCTGGTGCGGCGCGGAACAGACGCTGCTAGGGCTCGCGTAGAGCGCGATCGTCGGCACCGTCATGATTGGACCAATTTTGGCGCTCTAAAACTCGTAATTTGGAATGAATATCGAGATTCGAAGTGCTGATTTGTGATGTGTCCTTAAATTGTTAGTATTTACAGTATAGAATTCAACCAACCTAAAAGTAATTAACAACGAAACCTAACCATAAATATTCAAAGAGAATGGAGGCGCTAAAAGAGTATAATTTGTACAGAATTATGTGCAGTGGGCTAATTGGAGAAGCTAATGGGGAAAAACACGAAGAAGGCAGGATCGTGAGAAGTAATGAAGAAGCTTTTAGAGAGAGAAAGTGATGGAGACTTCTTCTGAATTTCGTCTTCTTCCCTCCCCTGATTCTTCAATTTTCCCTCGATTCTCTAAAATGGTTGCTAATTTATGCCAAAGGAAGGCGGGAAAATACAGGAATGCCCTCGGACTGTACCTGAAATAACGGCATGCGGATTTCAGGGCAGCAGCAAATTTAGGATGTTTTTGTTTTTTTCTTTTACTATTTTTTTTTTTTTTTTTGATGGGGGATTTGTTTTGTTTTGTGTTTATTTCTTTCATTTCATGATACAAAATGTAAACTTCCTTACTATACTTATAATAATAGTACGTAATTTTTCTTTACACGTGAACTAAAATTAAAGGCAAATATTTGGATTTGAAGTATTTAGCCTTATAGGCCTTAATTAGGGATAAAGAGGGAAAAGCACGTTGCCTCACAAAGTTGTGATTAAACAAATTTATTGAGATGTGAATTACCGATCATTAATTAGAAGCTTCTATCCTGTTGCTTACATTTTAAGGGACATATATTTTAATAATTTACTCTGGTATAGGATAAGATCGATTTTGAGTGGGACCACCTTTATGAAGCTTTATATATTTGATATGTACACAAATGCTAAAATTGGCAAATTGCATGATATATCTTAGTGGGGTTAATATGATTAGTTTTAAGTTAAAATTACAAAATAAAGCATTTCTGAGATATTCCTATGATTTATAGAATGTCACAACTCACAAGTAATGTGTGATGAACAAAATCCAACACTTATATAATTTGTTTATTGGAGATCATTTAAATTATATTTGTTTGTTTGAGTTGGTCATTTAATTCTACTTTATCATTATATTAAATGCATTTTATTTTTAACACTAGATGGGGGTTCATAGGGGGTAGGAATATTTAGATCATTAGTAGCAATCATCTAGAAGAAACCCCATCCCCAAATTATTTATAGGTAAAAGATGGTTCTAGTTAATAAATATTGTATAATTTGTACTAAGAAAAGGTAATTTCCATCAAATCTTTTAATAATGCAACCTTTTGGTTTAATTACGTAGTAATGAAATATTTACTTAGAAGATTCGTTATGTGGTAAGAAATACTTAATTTTCTGACGTGATAAAAAATAGTACTAGTATATACTAATTTTATTTTGTCATTATTCTTTATATATATGTATAACAATATTCCTTTTATTTCATATCATATATAAAAGTCGGAAATGCAATAATTTAAAGAGAGAGCGTGTCGGTTAACAATATAACTAATTTCATAATAAAAGCGTAATTAATTGGAGGGTGGAAGTAAGTGTTGTGTTGCCAATAATTAATAAAAGTTGGAGAATGGACCCATCATAGAGCTTAGAAGATATTATGTGCTTTGTGAATTGCACAACTCAGTAATAAATTATATATATATATATATATATATATATACTAAAGGCGGTGATACTGCCTTTAATTTTATAGATATTATTTATTCCAGGATGCATGAGTAAAATGTCCGCTTATGTAATAAAAAATGAAAAATATCCACTTTATAAAAAATATATGAAAATTGTCTATTTTAATTGTAAATTACTTAAATATCTTTAATTAAAATTAGATTTGCATTTTACTTTAAAATGTAGTATTAATTAATTATTTTATTATCTTTTCAATTAAAAAAAATACTTGGTATATGTTTAAAATTATAAACATCCAATTTAAGTAAACAAAAATTATACACACCCAACACCACACATACATATTATTAAATAAAAAAATTAGTAATATATACAAAAATGAAAATGTTATCGGTTAAAACAAAATCCGGTCGTATTTAAACAAAATCCGACGGTCGGATTTTGTTTAAATACGATCGGATTTTGTTTTAACCGACCGGGTTTTTGTTTTTGTGTATATTCCTACTTTTTTTATTTAAATAATACGTTAAAATCATATACTAATTAAATCAAATTCAATTAAATCAAATATTAAATATAAAATTCAAATATATATATATACACCACAAAAAATACAACATGATTTCATATAAAATTGATGTAACATGAATATAATATGATTTAATCGTAAATTCAAGAGTATTTTTAAACTTTTAAGTATTTTTCATATAAAAATTACAAATATGACGTATTGAAATATTTTTTCATAAGCAACCCTTTATTCTAAAATTGACGTTCTGTATTTTCGCATAATTACGTGCTCCCTCCATTATAAATGATAAAGTGAATAATTGGTACGGTGATTTATGATATATAGTGATGTGACATCACAGATCACATGACATGCTTATAATGATCTTCTTATGAAAATTTATAGTCTTAGTAATACTTTGATTTAAATTTATTAAAAAATGCATTTTAATAATTCTACAGTCTTACGAACTCGGGAAGTTAAAAAGTAGGCAAGCGAGAATTCCCAAATCATAAATCGTTGTGGTAAAAATGAAAAGAAGAGAAAGATAAAGATGACAACTTTATTTTGTAGTTACTTTAGTTGGGTTAAAGGCCAAAATATTATAGAGAAATATACATGAAATCATCATATGATAAATGATCACGTATTAATTGCTTGTTGAGTGAGTTGAGTAATTAAGTTCGTTGAGAAAGGGATCGATAACGTCACTAATTAACAAACATATATAATGGGCTAAACACATCATAAATAGTAAGCTAGCTACCACCGCTATTTTTTATTTTTATTTTTATCTATTATCACTCTATGATTGATTCCCATACTAATTAAAGATATATATAATGATCGAAAATTTGTTAAAAATAATTAATATTGTTTTCAAGTGTCCCATTACGTCCAAGCATTAGAAGCCAAACTTTTCCTTAATTCCACGTATAGGGTAATTACGTAATATACTCAATGATTTCATATAAAGATCTAGATCAAATACTACACACACACACTAATTAATTGATGTTACATTTGGTGTTTATTTACTATCATGACTACACTACCCGTTGCATGTATATATTGTATTAAGTATCATATCATTATATTGAATGACATATATATAGATAAACATACACAATGTGATATATTCATCCTAGCTAGTAGAAGACGAAATTAAACACTAATAGATCCCGTTGTCACATTATTTATAACGCGTTTTATTAATATAATAAATTTAATTAAATATAAAATGTGTTATAATTAGTAGGACGAGAAGAGTACATCTTTTTCCGACCGACATTTAATGCTATATATGTAGATTGAAGCAAATGTGGGGAAGGAGGAGCAAAACACGTGAATGCGTGTGGAGAAGTAGGCGTGTAGCGTGTACAACGCTTTTCAAAAACGTGCAACCTTCACTCATCATTGCACTTCCTCCTCCTTGCCTAGTGCCAACTCTCTCCAACTCATTCCTGGTTATTACTTAATTTACATTTCACCTTTATTTTTCTTCTCTTTTCGATTCACTGTTTATTAAGTCATAATTTCTTATCAAAATTGGACTTCCCTCTACATCAATTAGTATAATAAAATATAACTCATATTTTAAGTGAAGTATATATATAATATACTCATTCCGTCCCGTTATTTCCGGCTGTTTTCTTTTTTTGGTATGTAGATTAAATAGTAGTGTAAAAGTTGAAAAAGTAATGGATCCACACATTTTAAAGATTAATTTTTTGTCATTTTAGCAAATAAGTTAATATTAATGGACAATCCAAAATGAAAAACAAATCACTTTTAGCGGAAACAAAATGAATGATAAGAATGATTTTAGCACCAACTAATTATTCATCTTTTAATCACTTTTTAATCCAGCTTATAAATACATTACCTTTTAGTTTGTTGTAATTTTTTTCAAAATTTGGAGCGATATTGTTGAATTGAGTGTGATTTAGCTCATATGTGGATAATTTTTTTAAGAATGAATTTAATATTGTGGCATTTTAATTATCTAACGTGACAATATATTATAGTCATGTTTAGGTCCGACTATTAGCAGGGCTAATAAGTTCTCTTGAACAGAGCCACATAAATATAGGGGTCTCATTGAACTATTATATAGTTAATTATTTTAATTTTTGTTTTAAATGTATTATCTATTCTTTCTTGTATCTTTTATATCTCTCTTTCTTTCTTCTTCTTTTTTTCATTCATTTTGTAAAAAGATTTAAACATCAATTCAACAATTTAGACAATGTAATATTATTATTTTTAAATAATATTTTAATAAAATTTATAAATTTAATTTTAAAATTAGTATAGAGTCCGATATTAATTGATACTGGCCTGATCATGTTGATATTATTTCCACTAAGCAATTCTTGCTTTTTTGGCTTCTCAAAGCAATAAAGCATCCTACACAAAAGTTGAGTATGGTGTGGCTCCGATATGACAATATATGTTTTAAGAATGAATTTTATGAATCCATATATCATTTATATTATATAACAAACATAATCCTCATATTTTTTTTTAAATATAAATCATTATCATTGAACATAAAATAGAATTAATATTTTGAAATATTTTTTATTAAAATAGAAACCACACTATAAACAATATGAGATTCAAAATTGGAAGTCTCCCATTATAAGATTTTTTGTGAAACTTCAAAAATTAAATACACGATTCATTACATGATTATATTTCGATACATCTTATTATTTATTAATATTATATCAAAGAAAATTACAACATATCATTTTGATATTAATAATAACAATTAAAGTGGTTTTGACTAATTACACTTATCCATATCCTTAGGATTGTTACAATTAAATATGATACATATAAAAAAATAATAATTTAAAATATTGGTAATAATCAAGAAGTTTAAAATATTTCATAAATCTAATTTTAAAAAACAAACACTGTATTTTGTCATTCTATTTTTATCTATATGAATGTTTTCCCCTCAGTATTCACTGGATTATATTTAAATATTTATTTATTTATTTGAGTTTACCCAGCAGCCATTTTTCATATAAAATGAAGTATTTGGTTGTGTACTCAATTTCTGTTACTTCTCTTAAATAGTTTCAAGTTGTGATTTAAAGATTTGTGGGGCTTCTTATTGAGCTCTATATTTCACATAGCAAGAGGAGGACTTAATTATTTGAGGCCTAATAACAAATTTAATGATCAGGTCCAATAATATGAGCCCAGTTATAAACTTCTTTTTTTTTTGTATATTATCATAATTTTGAAAATAGGGAGGGAGCATCATTATTTAGAACAAGTGCACTTTCATGGCTTCAGCATAATTGTGACAACCACATGGTTTGACATAAATTCAATATAACTAAATTCATGTTTTCAGGACATATTGGTACAATATACTCCCTCTCTCCATCTGTCATGTCCTATTATTTATGACACGTTTTATTATTATAATACATCCATTTGAATATTAATATGACGAATGGTGTAATATACATGCAAATCTCAGCATAAAATCATGCAAAACAGAATATTACTAAATTATTAACCTACATAAATATTTATATTAATCTACACCCAAGAGTAGCCCATACCCATGGAAGTAGCAGCCACACAACATTGATGAGTACGTCTCCGATGATATGACTCATCTTCCACCATCTCATTCTCTTCCACAAGGGAATTATAATATTTCTTCACCTTGTTTAGCATGGACAAATATTTTAGCCTTAACCAATGTAGCTTTACCCTATCAAGAAATGACGATCCACGACGACCACGCCCATTAATCCTTCCGAGACGGATGGTGGCCAAGCGCCGGCGACGAACTCTCCATCGGAAGGTGGTGTTCTTGTTGTTGTTCATGTGTTTTTGTTTTGATGGATTAGGGTTTTGGTTGGGGTGAGGGTTAAGGGTGGGGGTATTTGTATTATATATTAATTGTTGAAGCCTTTTGAGATTAAGTGAAGATTTTGAATTCATTTCATCAATGAAATATCATAAATATGATTTTCTATATTGTGTCACATATTATCGAAATAAAGAAGTGGATAGTGTTTATGTAATGTAACTTTAATCATCTTTTTTGGATAGGTTTACGCGAGTTATTGAACATGACAATACTTTAATAGAATATGCATTTATGCAGCACAAGTTTTTGGATAATTTCTAATTTTCTTTTTCTATAAGAATGAGTAATCACAAATTTAAAAGAATATACAATGAACTCAATGCCCTTTATGACTCTTTCATTTCTTCTTTTCATTCTTTTTAAGTAATCATATTCTATTTATATTTTTCAAGTATAAATTGCAATTACTCTTGTTTTAATTATCATATCATTTATTTCTTCTTTTCATTCTTTTTCGATTAATCATATTCTACTTTTCATGTATAAATTGTGTGTAGCGCTCGACTGTTTCACACTTGCCTTCACATTATGATTTTGATTAGCTATGAGGCACGATTCAGTCGATCTTACATCATCGGTGTTTAATTACCTTCATATGTTGTGTTTATTGGTAACTATTTTGATTCTGTTTAATTTGTTGGAAAAATCGAGATACGAATAATACAATGTTTTGAATATTACAATCAAATCGAACGTAAAAGTATAAATTTGGAAAATCGAGTCAAATAAGGTCTATTTCCACAAGACGAGATACGCTTCAGCTAGTGCTCATGGTTCAGCGTATCATTTCCAAAAATAAAACGACTTCGTCCCTTAGAATAGTAATACCATAAACTCAAAAGGCTCCGGCGAATTTGAGAAGGTTTGAAAACTGAGCAAACAATGATCCCAAAATGCAACTAAATATGAAATGAATCAAAGAAATAAGAGATTGAGTTACTAGTTGGTGTTGGTGTGGTGAAGCGCTTCACCACCTCCCTATTATATATTCACACCAAGAGAAAATCATACCATTATAACCACTAGCCATGAAAGTTTCATGAAGGCCACTAAAACACCATCATGGCGTCATGAAAACATGAGAATTAAGACTTGAAAAATCAAAAAATTTAAAACAATCAAAAGTTTCTCACACAACAATGAGCACTTAAAAAATTAATAGTTTAGAGATATGCCTGTCTACCTATAAATTTAAGGACTAGTAATTATGCTCTATCGATATATATGAAGTTCCAATTACTTTCTGAAGCTATCTGGTCTTTGAAAGAAGTCGTAAATAGATTATATATATCATCGTATGTGTGTAGTGATTATGTCGATCGTGTATAAGAAACTTCTTCAATTCTGATATTTTCTTCTCGAATGACAAACGATTAATCATGGATCACGAATTCTATGGAAGAATATATAGGAAATTGATTATTGATTTTGGATTAGAATATTCATTTGGTAACTAATTAGTGAATCTCTTATTCCCTCGTTCCCATCTAGTTGAATGTATAGTTAAAATATAAAGTGATTATAGGAATATATATTATTTAAATTTGTGTATAATAAATATGTATTACAAAATAAACGACTCAAACTAGTTAAAACGATCCAAAAAGGAATATAATCAAGTTAGTTGAAACGGAGGAAGTATTATCTATGGATTATCAATTTATCATAATGTGAGCATGGTTAGTATTTGTAATTATGTTTAATGATTGATATTATATGAAACTAAATTTCAATTTCGTATCACATTTGCCTCTGTTTTTGGTAAGCAGGTATTGATTAAAACTATCTTCCATGAACAGTTGTCCACGTGGCACGTGATATAATAAGAATTATTTCTTTCATATATATATGAATTAGATTTGTATGAGAATAAAATCAGAAAGAATATATCTTCTCTCTATATCTATGTATAATTAATAATTAAGACTAATTTAATTTAATATAAATATTTCTATTAATATTGGGACATGAAATTAATTTGTATAAAAATAATAACTTTTAATTTATTGAAATAAATATGTGATATATTTTTTATTTAATATATAGATATTTTTATACGAGTCAAAATATATATATATATATATATATATATATATATTTGATAACTTGTAATTTATCGACCTATAGAGTACTAAAATTTTTGGCATATTTGATAGGATAACTAGCTTTAAAAAATAGAACATAACGGGCCTAATAATTAAGAACACGTTCTTATTTATTCTATTGGGACAAGTTAACCATTCATGCTCATTTAATTATCAAAATAGTCTGATGATTTAATTGGAAAATAAAAAGTTGATGTTGATTCTTTAATTCTTTAACATAGAAAATTTGATGATTCTCTTCAGAGAGCGGTTCCTTCTCAACCCAGATAACTACAAACCAATAATTATCTATATTTTGCTTGTCCTTTTGGAAATGAAGTTGTTTACCAAATTTAGTGACTAGAGAGAAGTACTACAACAACATTCAACAAACAAATATAATAGTGCTCTCAAGAAAATTAAGTTGCCCTTTCTCTATTGATAGTCAACAATTTTAATATTAAAATGTTGGTTGAATAATTTGTATGGAACCAAAACCAAAACCAACCCTATCGATTAATTTGGTAGGATACTCGCAAGTCTGGCTTGGTTTAATTTGTTCGTCTCAAAGTGAAATAGGTTTCAAATTTAGTTTGGTATGTTTTTTATAGTTCGGTTTAATTAGGACCGAGTTTTATTTTTCTGATGCAATTTGATTGTGAAACGAAAAGTGTTTCCACTTCCATTCCAAAATAAGCAGGAAAAGTTGGAGAAAAAAAAAACTACTCCAAAAGTGTTCCACTTCCATTCCAAAACCACAAAACAATAACTACTTTTTACAATTATCACACACTTTTAAGTTCTTAACACCCAGAATTCATCACTTATTCTTTGGTCCGTTTTCGATTTGTTTTACCCTTTCAAGACAAAAATTGTACGATTTTGCCCCTCTATGGTCAGTCGCAACCTTCATTGATCCCAGAAAAGACGGACGTGTCGACCAGGGTTAAACTGGGCATACAACTCTCCGACCGAGTCAACATGCCGCCGGTCATGTTGAGTTTGGTCTTCGGGCTGCTTGGCATTGACCTCATCGATTTCGGGCTCTCCAGACTCTTCCTCAGCACCTGCGTCATGGCCCGAATCAAATGCACCGTCGGGTCTTGCGGCGGGCCCCCGGCCCGAAACTTGCTGCAGAAACTCAAATGGCGGGCCATGGCTTCATCCGGGCTTATCAGCTTCTGGCAGCGTAGAGCTTCGTCTTTCACCGCCTCTGCGCAGAGCCCGCAAATCCATTTCCCTCCATGCCTGAGTTATCACACCAAGATTTAATGTTTTCAGACAACATCATAGGAATCAAAGAGAGTAACAATCAAAGATCTGGAGATAACTGCACAAGCTTGCTAAATAATACAAATATATATCGTGATTCAATCTAGTGTTCTTTGCATATACTAGGAATTAACAGTCAAATTTACTGAAAACTATCACATACTACATAATTCAGTAGCCTCTTTTCGGACAAGAAATAAAAACCAAATATATAAGTAAATCAATATACATACATCTCTCGAACTGTGTTGATGTAAGAAGGGGTGCATTCTTCGGAGAGGCCGCAGCAATCACATTTCACAAAATCCACTTCGCTTTGGCCCGAAAGCTTATTAACGGGCCCATCAGGCCCGGAGTTCATCACCATAGAATCACCGATTACACTAGCTGACATCCCTGAAACAAGAAAAAAAAATAGAAAAATTATATTAAAGATCAAGACTTTGGAAAGGAGCTAGCAAGAAAACAGAGATTAATTAGTTAGTTAAAGCCTTGGCAAAAGAGGCCTACCACTACCAGTCAGAAGCACTGATCTTGAATAGAAAGAACAAAAAAAGAAACAAATCGTTGAGTTTTGTTGCTGCTGCTATCTCTCTTTCTCCCACTCGCCTTCTTCCACCAAATCAGCTTGGATGAAGAATGTCAAATCCAAATACATTTCAGAAGAAATTGAATGAAAGGGGAGGGAGGAGATCGAGCTCTAATTAAAAAATTCAGTCAATAAGAAGTAGCAGTAAACAGAGAAGATTACAGCAACGTTTCTATAAATTTCAAGACAAAAAAAGAACAACTTTTTCCTACCATATATATGAAAGGTCTAAGGGAATGAAAATGGGAAATGAATAAGTGTATTTATAAAGAGAATGATGAAAGTAATTTGTGTTTAATTGTGTGGAAAGAAGGATTCAATGATTGGCGGTCTTCGGCGGAAAGGTATTCTGGTAAATTCTGGGCCTGGAGCATTATGTTGCTGTACCAAATGAACTCCACGTCATCAACTATTTATTTTTTTAACTATTTCAATTTTTTCTCACTATAGTGCTATCTCAAATCCAATTATTTGATGGACTCACAATTATAATACTAAATTTTTTACTCACTAAAATAGTAGCATTTTTACATTGGTGGACCCAGTTGTATTTTACTACCTGGGTAGCAAAAATATTACCTTTTAATTTTGTGCTGCCTCAAAATATTATTACACTATGGTACTACCCCATCCAACTCATCAACTACCCCAAAACACACACTCATAGTGGGTGCTGGACTTGCCAGCACAACTTATACGTCTTCCAAATATTTTCTCTACATTAGTTTTAGTTACTGCTTAACTTGTCTTAAAATAATGTTGAGTTATAAGTAACTTACAATTCAACATTAATTTGAGAAAAACGGTTCAAAGAAAAAAAAATTTGAATTCACTATGGAAGACTTCTAAGAGAGACTCTCGGTGACATTTTAGTAATAAAATGAATGTTTTTTGGTGGGGTTCACGAATTTTAGAAAGGTTGTGCTATTTTTTTCGTAGTGGCAAACTTCTCATGTGGGGCTCTCTATTTAATTTGTATTTTATAATTTATGTATTTCTTTTTCGGAATATTTGTTATGAATGTAATTTATTAATTTAAATTAATAAACATGTAATTAAAATTTAATTTCAATTTTTATCTTAATATTTTTTATTTAATTAGATTAATTTTAATAAAAAAATTAATTTAAATGCATTAATAGATATGTGAAAATGTAGGATTGAAATATGATATTTATAAATAAAATTAAGTATTAAAATAAAATAAAAAGGAATTGGTGGGGGCTCGGGAATCCCCCACCCGCAGTGCTGAGCAAGCCATGTACTCCGGAAGCTGAGTTCGGCCTCTCGCCTCAAAGCCTCCCTCCCGCAACCGCAGCCTCCCTCCCCAGCTTACGAAGCCCCCTGCCCAAAAGCTGCCCGCCAGCCTCTCAAGCCCCAGCGCTGGGGATGCTCTTAGGATTTTCACTTATTTTTTAAAAGTATAAAAAATATGATTCTTAGTTTTTGTAAAGTTTGCCTATATATAAAATAATCTTGTTGTAATTTGTAATATTATATTATAATATCTTGACATGAGTGTGAACTTCTTATATTAATAATTTTAATTTTAATGATGTGATAAATTTTACTGATACCTCTTAATTGCGGTCTAAGTCTAAGAGGTGCTAAAAAAATTGTTATATATGAACGGTAAAATAATTATTTACTAATGAAGAGCGTTAATTACAATTAATATTGACTTCTATTTGCGCATGTTTATTGTGTTCATATATATGGTTGGACGTTATTGCTGCTACCAAATATATAAAATATGGTATTTAAAGTAGAAAAAAACGTATGGTTTGAAACTTTGAATCATTAATTAAGTTTTAAACCTTTATTGAGTTTTCTTTAGGTCTATTTTGCGTTCATTCTTATACATGCAATTTTCTACAACTACTGAATAGTGTGTGATGATTAAATTGTTACCATCAATTGAAATGAATAAGTTAATTAAAAAAGACTTATCGCTGGGGACCTTAAAAGTACAAAATTAAATTAAATTGCTCAATTGATTGTAAAAAGAGAACTGACTCAATTAAAATAAAATAATAATCATTCAAACTCTTGATAACCAATAAAATAGAAGTTTATGGTTCGAGGGTGGAAAAATATATTTGAACTTTATGATATTGTTAAAAATAATGAAGTCATATCACATGTAACGCGTAAGTTGGTAGGCGAAATATAAAAAAAGTCTTATAATTAATAATATATAATCGAAAATCAATAATTCGTGATTATATGTTAAATAAATTTAATACTGACATTTCATTATATAATATGCTAGCTAGTCTGTCTGTCCAATGAAAATCTGCCACAAAATATGCCGACGTGTATTTAATTATTTATTATGCTCCAACTTAGTCTGTGCATAATATTAAATTAGCGAAGTAAATGATGCAAATGGTCAAAATTAAATTGATTTTAATAATGTTTTCACACTAAATATATGATTAGTCGGCAACGAAATTTGTTTGTTATTCTTCCTTACCATGCACGTTTCTTGATCCTTTCTCTTTTCTCATTTGTTTAATTTTTTGTTCTATTATTCAGGATCGAAATAAAATAAGACAGAAGAAGATAGAGAGATTTTCGTATCTTTTTTATTCCAATATTCCAAATTCGATATAATGGCTAAATTAATTTTGTTTTTTACCAGTTAATATATGAAAGAAATGATTTTGCTTTTAAGATTTTCTACTTGATTCATATCTGGATCTCAATTCTCAAATTCTTAGTCTACTTTGTTACCATATATATTTCCAAAGTATTATTAGCATGCACTCTCAGAAATAACATAAACGAAAACGTTCACTCACTCTTCGCAGTCAAAATTAATGTCCGCTAATAATATGGCATAACATGTAGATAAAAATTAAAATGTAAATAAAAAGTTTATTAATTTTTATTTTTTAATTATAATTTATTGATTATAGTATAATTTAATATTATTTAATATAAAATAGTAAAAATAAAATAAAATTTATAATGAATTGTATGATTATGGGATTAGAACGTAAACATGTTAAACAATATCCCCGCGAAACATAAAATATAGATATATGATTAGGAGATAGTGAAGAATACTTTGTCTTTGTGTACCTCAAAATGGATATTCCATTAATTGTTTCTCTAAATAAATTATTGCCATTTATATTTTATAATTTATAGTGGCAACTTATTTTTTTTTTATAGAAACGTCTTTTTCACAAAATACTACTCTAATTTAAGTATTATCCAATAGTGAAAAAGGAATTTTTGTAAGAATATATATATGATGGGCCCTCGTGTGTTCTTCTGTAATTGGTTAATTAAATTAAGCTCAAATTAGTGAAATGATTTCAGTCTTCCAAATGGCTATCAATCTAGTTGGCCACCGAATGATATATATAATACTCCATCTCTTTCCTTTTAATTGATACGTTTATTATTATAATAAATTAATATAAAACGTGTCAATTTAATATAAAACGTGTTAGCTAAAGAGTAACGGAGAGAGTAATATTTAGTTGATTTTAATTTGCAGATAATTAAAATATTGCAATTGTGTAACGAAATTAAAAAGGTTAAATTGGAAAAGCTAGCAAAGTGTGAGCATTTTGCATGGCTTCGAAAGAGACGTACACCAATTATTCTTTATAATTTATTTCAATTACATTGGAAATAAAATTCTTTTAATTCTTGATGAATTAAAGTAATTCCATCAAATAAATGGAAACTATTCAATTGCATACCATCATTATGTACAAAAAAACATTTAGTAGAATTCGAAATTCCAACGATATGTGTGTGACCATAAATTTGATCTGATATGTTTACACATTTTTAAGCTAATTTAAACATGTTTTAACTATATAACTTTATATAAAGTCATAGTATTATTTTTCAATATAAGTATATAAAGATGTTCAAAAGTCAAAACTATATACATAAACCTAACTAATTCTTTAACTAAACCAAAACATATAAATTAACTATGCCAAAATTAATGTAAATGTCATAAATTCACAACTAATGTAAGATTGCATTTTTTAAATGATATTACATTAAATTTAAATTACAAAATCGCACCTCAGAGTTTACTTAAACTTGAGATTTGTTGACTCGAGTATTAATTATCTTCCACCGCTAGATCAACACATAAACATAAATTGCATTTTATTTGAGAGGGATATTTCCTAACTTTGAACATAATAAAATTTGAATTAACAAAATATATTGAATTATATCACACACAAAAATCTCAAAAAAAAAAAAAAACTGAGCAAGCAATGTTTACTGGTTGTGTAATTATTAAGGAACTAGTACTTTTTAGTATTGAAAACAATAATTTGGTTTACTATGATTATAAATAATGAATATCCTTATTAGAGGTGTTAAAATAATTATAATTGGTTGAGTCGATGGTTTTGGGAATGTTACGATTCAATTCTAAATCGTAATTGTGTAGATAACGATTCGGTTTCGATTTCAAATGTTTGGAAGTATGAGGTGGTTCAAAATCGTTGGTTTCCTCAACCACTTTTGTAATAATTTTTTTTTATCTCTAACTCAATTTAATCTCTTATATTATATAAAATCATTATTACAACTTATAAAATTAGATTTTAAATTGTAAATTCATGTAAAAGATAGGAGTACATCTTTTATAAGGTGGTTTGGAATCAGGACCGACAATTTTGAATTGAAATTGTCTTGGATAGTTTCGGTTATGAACCGTGAATCATAGTAATGAAGGTTCTATTACGATTTTGAAATAATTGATATGTGAATCGACAGTGCGATTGCAATTCAAATCATAACCATAATCATGAACACCTATAATCGGTACCCGATTTTTTTAAGATTAATTCGTTGTTAATTAAATTATCTAAGTATTGAAATCTTGTTATATCTTTGTCTGCATAATATATATATATATATATATAAACACGTGGTTCATGTAAAGTATGTCGTTTTATTGTGAGGTCAATTGTGAAATGAATTAGTGAGTGATATTATAAGGAATGGTACAACCACAAGCAGACATATCAATCCCTATTTCAATTAAATTCAATAATGAAAACAATGCTCTGAAATTGAATAAATAAGGATGCATCTCTCTCTCTCTCAATTATTTATTTGTTCAATTTTCAACTATACAGATATCTATCTAGATTGGTGTCCACAATTTTCTATATGTAGTATTAAATAACTCCCACAACTATTATCTTATTCCAGAAATATCTCCATAAATAGTAGTCATCATACTATAAAAGTAGTATACGCAACACAACACAAATTAAATATCACCCCCTAAATAGTGCATCTTATATCTTAAAAAACTAAAACTAACTGCAATGAACATAATTTAATAAGCAAGCCCAAACCAAGAACGTAAAAAAGTCAGAAAAAGTAGTGTGAGAGATAAAAATGCATTAAGCCGAAGGCAAATAACTTTGAGGTTCCTATACAAAGTAACTATTTGGCTATTGTAGTAAAGGAATCATCAAGAATCATCCCTATACATTGTGTATATCATCCTAGTGCTAAAACGAGAGTACGATAACGTACCCTAACGAGTTTCTTCTGCTCGACTATGACTATCCGAAGTCCCCCCTTAGTTTTCAAGTATTCTTATCAGCTTTTCTATCTGACGTCTATATACTGGCATAAAATGATCCGCGATCATAGTTTGTGAGAGCCTAAGTTTACTATATAGCGACCGACAAGTTAGCTAGAAAGATCGCAACATCTATGTCTTCCTCACTGGAGGAAGCATTGCTGTCACTTTCTCGCTCAGCCACGTCAGAGACTAGCGTCACTATGTGCATTATCTTGCCAGTAGGGAAAAATCTATGTACCTCCCTTGTGTTAGGGATCGAGCTTTGAGATTGGGGGTCGCCCACCTCAGCAATGACTGCTTCCTCTTCTTCTCGGATTTCTTTGATCGTGTCACCTTCCTCTGACTCTGGGTGTTCATAAAGCTCACGCCCTATTTGTTGCCACAGCTCCACTTCTGTCATTCGAGCTTGAAACTTTGCGGGATCCATGATATCATCATCATCCACGACTTCAGTATTGATTGTGAAGTCGGTGTTAAGCTCGTCTCTTGAAAGGTGTTATGCTCGTCTCTTGAAAATATGGGAAGCTCCAAATTTTCGATAACTGTGGCTGTTTCTTCAATAGTTTCAAGTAGAGGCTCTGACGTGCCTCTTTGAGAATATGAACATTCTGAAGGATCTTCGGTCACGTTGCAGTTCATCTCAGCTGCTGAAGCTCTACGACAAGGGCCGATGCACGACCATGACCTTAGAGCTGGATGGGACCAAGCAGCTTGAGCCATACTTTGAGCTCTTTTCATGACGACCTACTTAGGGGATAAAAAAAGGTTAGATCAACAGAAAGAAGATTGTAGATAATATATTTGAAATGCAAACACCCATGTCCTATTCTTCGAAATACACTGATTGGAATTAATAGGTAACGTCCGGATTTTTCTTAGAACAGGACAACTGCACTCAAACATAGCGTGGAGAAAAGAGCTCGAAACATTGCTTGAAAATGGAGCTAAGAGTTTCTATATTGTGCAATTGAAAGTGATATTAAGATGCAAAGAAATAAACAAATAATTAATAAACAAATAAGATTAGAACAGACACCTGTGTACGACAGGAGACTGCACGTAGCATTGCACCGGCACCAGCTACTTTAGCTTTAGCACTAGTCATCGAAGGAAGACGGGAACCCAAGGCAGAAGCTGAGCGATAGACTGTACTAAGTATTCGGGTGAGTTCAATTTGATTCCTCAGATCGT
This sequence comes from Leonotis leonurus, assembly GCA_026898415.1. Taxonomy (NCBI): domain Eukaryota; kingdom Viridiplantae; phylum Streptophyta; class Magnoliopsida; order Lamiales; family Lamiaceae; genus Leonotis; species Leonotis leonurus. The sequence goes on from JAPKLX010000001.1 coordinate 7,271,249, forward strand.
TCAACCAAGCAGATGCAATTACCTGCGAAACTTACAAGTCATTATGCAAAGAACGCACCAATACTTGTGAAATGAAAATAGATGAGTAATAATCACAATATGCAAATAAATAAAGGTCAAGACATAAAATAAAATATCAGGGGCACTTTGCATGAAGCTGAGAACTTCCGTATTTAAGGTAATGAAGTAAGTCCATTTTTTTATATTCAAGCATAGGCCAAGAGAAATATTAGGAGAAGCTATACTATATATGACATTAGCCCAAATCAATAGCCATATTTTTGTTAGTAGGGTAGTCTCTCCCAGTTATCCAAAAATGTTTACATGTAACACAAATCATAGAATGATGTCGAAAATTAAGCCTGAACATGAAGAAGAGTCATAGCAACACCTCAGCACGCAAATCATCTACAGATGCAGCTGAAAATGTGGGTACCAAATCAGCTCCATTTATTACAGTAGTAATGCAGTCATTTCCTGATTCAGCGAGTTCCCATGTCATACAAGCAGCTGTACATGATCATAAAAAGAAGAGTAAAGAACTAATTGTCACACATTAATTAATCACGTTATAAACCCTTAATTTGCAAAGAAGGGCAGCAGTAATAGAAAAAAACCTGGAGCAAACGCAACACAGGTAGCAGTCGACAATTCTTGCCGCTCACGCAAAATATATGTTAAAAGGGTAGCAGTGCCGCCACCAAGAGAATGTCCTACAATCTTCATGAAAAAGTAAGAATATCATTAGAAACGGAAACTTCAGATTTCAGTGGTGAAAGAATTATCAGGACGATACGAGCAAATATCAGCTACAAAATCCTGGTATGGCTAGAGTCAGCTAATCAGTAACTTGCATTCAGTACATTTATTCTTCCTTGTTCTAGTCAATTGGTGTTGGAGTTGTTTATTTCTATTAGTCTTGGGCTATGGACTCTTGCCTGGGTTTTTGCTCAGTTTATTTAAATAAGAGACAAACCTTCTCTGAAGCAAAGGCTTGTGTAAAGCCCGCTTATCTGGCCAGAGAGAAATGGTAGCCGAAAACAACTTCACTGCCTCCTTTTCTCAAAGAACCGATCAAGCAAGCATAAAAAATCAGATATTTGGAAACATGATATAGTAAAAAGACCTTGAGTTTCTAATCTGGGTGATTATTGAGTGATGTAAGAAGACAAGGAGTTGAAAGCTTTGCAATCCATCTAGCTGCTGCAACCATTCCACCATGTGCATAACCTAGAACTAGGTTGCTCACTCCTCTCTCACAAACCACTGAATGATGGAACGGTACAACAGCTCCGGTAACAGCTGTCAAAGTATCCTTGATACTGTGAGTTCCACGAATTAGCAATAGAAAAGTTTTTGATTTGTGGTCAATCAAGACAGTAAAGGCAGGCTTCAATATCTGCAAGAGAGAAATCTTCCTTGTCAGAAAAATCAACAGATTGAAATAAGACACGATCATTTACATAGGAACACTTACTCCAGCTTTAGCCTCTTGGAGGATGACATCTTTAGAATAGCCAGTCTCCTCCAGAAATAAAGGAAACTGTTTCTTCGAGAAATGCCAACAGAGAGTAAGCAAATTCAAAAGATATCTGAGATCTGCAGCAATTTCAGGCCCTTCAAGCCGTATACTATCACTACCTCCAAATTCCGGCCAACATGTAAATTTCCCTGTGGAGTTCCATCGTAGCTTAATACTCAGCTTCATATAATACAATCAGCAAAGGATATCTAATTTGGTGTAAAAAAACTTTAGACCAAAGAAGAGAGCATATGTTGCTAACATTTTGATGGATGAATAAGTACTTCAGTAACCAAATATCTAATACTATTGTTGCCAGACAGTAAATAGCTCTTATCAGCAAATGACATTTTCTGTTCGTCCAACCTAAGTTCCACACTAGCAGACCAATATATCTCTAAGCCAACTGGGGTTTAATGTTTAAGCGGTGCTAAACTAAAAAGACACCTTCTTAGTATAATGAGGTACGGCAGCTTGTATAACTAACCCACATCAATTTCTTTAGGGTCATTTGGTATGGATGATATGATTGATAAGATTGATAGAATAATCAGCTTTAAAATCCCTCTCTTCATATCTATAATTTCTCTTTTCTTAGTTCTCCTTAAGATTTCACTCCTTATGCCCTCCTTAATCACTCAAATGAGTGATTATATGGTCACCCCAAAATTGAAGAGATCATATAATCATTCATTTGAATTATTAAGGAAGGCATAAGAATCGGTAAAATTCTTGAAGTGTAAAATATGAGGGATTATGGATAGGAGAGGAAGAGTTTTAATTGTGTACTTGCTGTCCCTCTCGATATTTAATCCTTCAAATCAAACAACACCTTATAGTTTAAACATGGCTGGTAGGATGAATTTACAGGTTTACTTCCAGGTTAGATTAGAGATTTATTTACTATGGATGCAGTTAGGAAATCGAAATAACAGAACACTTCATGAGTACAGAAATTTACGCAAGGAAACGACAGCTGGTAATCATCAGATATCGGCACAGACATACCTGCCTTTTTAAGAGAAAACTGATGCCAAAAGCCAAATCACCAATTGGCCACTTCCCCAAAGTTTCTGAATAAGTGAATATTAGGGTCTCCGATAGAGTTGAAATTGTTTCTAGCCATGTTGCAAGAGCTTGTATAAGTCTATGAGAAACTCTTTCAAACCCTACTGGAGCATCACTTTGTATCTCAGTTCCATTTTCATCGTCATCGTCACCTGTCGTCGGACTTGACTGTAGTTTTTTATTTAATGTGTAATACAAAAGTGCAGCTGCACCAGCTGCCGTTGCCATTGCAGCTGTCGCCATATATTCTCGAGTCCCTAAGGAAAAATAGATCATAAATGCTACAGATGAATCGATGTTGCATTCAAGGAAAAAATCTTCAACCTATCCAATTAGCTAAGTTTATGAGGTTGAAGCCAAGCATTCAAAATACAGCACCATACTAGATGCTTAAAAGAAACTACACAATTCTATATCACTCCTTAAATTCCAACAAGCTCACAGTCATAGAAGAAACAATATTCAATATATGCAACAAATATCTCGATAATCCGTCGGCAATGTAGAACTAGTGTACCATTTAGTACATCAATATACACTGAAGTCGAGAATAAAAAGGAACACAAAATCTTCAACTATTGAACTTACATAATAGACGAAATCTTCAACTATCAGAAGTTGTGAGGAAATCAGAAATCTTCACTCTTCATCAAGTCTCTTGTTGCTTTAACAACAAAAAAAAAGAAAAAACTAATACTACCCAATGATGAATCTATTCCCTATAACCTCCGCTCATTTCTTGAAGAGAAAATTTAATAAAACTTTGACATCAAATAAATTACTAGCACACTGCAAATAAAAAATCCAAACTTTTTCAACTTTTATCCAAATTGGAATTTTTTAATAGACAACGATCAAAACTATTTCGCACAATCATTAATTAAGCGATCATGCAATTGGAAGCAAATATATCAGAACTATTAGAGTTTTCTTACGCTGGAATGGAAATTTTAGAATTGTGTATGACGTCGTGACGGCGTGTTGAGTTTGAAACTTTGAATGCGATCCTTTCTAATTTTATTTTCTATGCTTCCAAATTATTTTCACCCAAATATACAAATATATCAGAAATATACACACAATCGAAATTTCATATATAATCCAAACATATGATCTACGAGCATACATGTATGTGTTCATAAGTTGTACTATTTCGCATTAAGTAGTAATTTCAAGCTTCACATCATACAAACACTACAAATATCAAAATTAAAATCATTAATTTATACGAGGTTCTGGAATCACTATATTTTCATATTTTCCCTATGTTAGATGACGACACAAACTTCAATAATTCCTTTGTTATGTGATATGACATTACTATTATTACTCGTCTTCAATCTATCTCTACTACTCAATTAACCGAATGTTCGCAGTCGAGGGTATGAAAATTTGAAATTGAGAATAGATAATCATCAAGTCAAATACAAAATGGACAAATCATTTTCAATAATATCTTAACTAATAATGTTGAGATATTTTAGTTATTTCAATACAAAATAGTATAAATATACTCTATCACTTCACAAAAAAAATTTGTATATCTTGATTCGATACGAGTATTAGTAATTGAGTTGTACGTGATTGTGAGTGTATAATAACAGTCCTATATTATTTATTAATTAAAAAATTAACAATTAATTGATAAATAAATTAAATATATTATGAATAATATGCATCATTTTTGTGGCTGAGAAAAAAAAAAATATATATATATATAACGTGCATCATTTTCATTGTCGATGCAGTAGTTTTCTTTACAATTGATACTCTTTTAATCCGATAAATTATTACTCAGTTTAAAATTGTTACTTATCTTTTCCTTTTTTATTGATAAACATACTATTTTATTTATTAATTAACAATAATAAATTAAATGAGAACCGAAATAGATTAAACTGCTTTCTTAATATTAGAAAATAAATAATATTTTTGTGAATGAAAAATATATGAATTATGAAAAATTAACCGTAAATTTATCCCGTGAGATAAAATATAATTGCCCTTTAAATTCTTTTTCTTTTATCCATTCATCTCATCTAAATTATAAATTCATCACTATTTTTCTCCATAATAAAAAAGAAAAGAAAATAATAATTCTATTATATGCAAAAACACGGCAATGAGTGAAAGACATTTGATTCTGCAATCAATAGCTATTTCTTTGTGAAACTTTCACACATTATTCCTAGATGGCTAAATCTGTATACTGTAGATAGGGCCAATTTCCCCAACCACCAGATTTTAGGGTTTTACTTTTCAGATCTGAATTTCGTTCAATCAACTCCAAGTACCGTTAAATCGAGAGCTACTATCCCTGTCTCATATCCTTTTAATTTATAGGATTTTAGCGGGTTTCTGATTCTAGTATACACTCAATTTTCGATCTTTTACTGTTTTGGGCTGAATTGGTGCTATTGAAAAGAGAAATTTTGAGCTGTCAATCCAATTGGTTTGATATCGCTGCGTTTTTGGAGAATTTTGAAAAAATTGAAGTTTAACTATGAGTTCATCAATGTCTTGGGCAGAACCAGCAGACGTTTATCTTTCTACTTCTCTAGCTAGCTATCTGGATAGTAAGTTTTTGTAATTTTATTGCCTAAGTTCTGCGTTTCGTTAGAAAATATGAATTATATAATCTTGGGTTATTATTGAATGTTTTGCGAGTCTTCGAACTGTGGCGTTGTTGAATTTGTAATATTTTATATGGGCTCTGTAAAATTTTGTTCATAATGGAGTTGATTTTTGTGTTCTGATGAGTACTATTTGTTTCAGTGTTCTCTTAAAGAGATTTATCTTGTATTCAAGTCTAGAGTTATTGCATTTTGCATAGGAATATCCATGTGTTTTTTTCCGAAGATTGTAGAGCCAATACATACCTTTTGTATAAGAATTTCTACCCCCTTCTTGACGAGAGCTTAACATGCATAATTCTCAAAAGGGAACCTGTAATAACATTTTGAATCAGAGGGTATAGTCTTACACTTCTTTCTCTAAAGCCCAGTTGATCTGTTCGTGTAAGAGTTTTCACTGGACTACTATGTTAGAGAGATGCTATCATGTTCATGCATAATCTTATGACCTTTATCACTGCATGTGCTTATCCTTGATGATGAAAATTAAGCTTTTTCAAGGGTGTATAGCTCTTCTGTTTTTCTACACTTGCAGTTTATGCTCTATATTTTGTAATTATCTTACATTTTGATTGAAAATTTTTGTCTTTCTCCCAGAGAAACTTCTTGTGTTACTTCGAGATGGACGTAAACTTTTAGGGATTCTTCGTTCCTTTGATCAGTTTGGTATTTATCTTCAATTACCTATCATTTATTAGAGCCTGCATCCTAAACGCAATGTTTGATTGACAAAGTTTTACTGTCATATGTAGCTAATGTTGTCCTAGAAGGTGCGTGTGAGCGTCTTATTGTTGGCGAGCTTTATTGTGACATTCCATTAGGTTTATATGTAATCCGTGGGGAAAATGTTGTCTTGATTGGGGAGCTGGTATGTGATGTTAAGCTTTTTAGCATTTTTATATTTATTACAACTCTTCATCTTTTGCACTTGCCTTTGATGTCATATGATTGTACAGGACCCACTGAAGATGGAACTGCCCCCAAATATGATTCGTGTGTCAGAACCAGAGATAAGAAGTGTAAGCTCCAGTTTCTGATGTTCATTACAGTCGAAATATTATATGAGTGTGTCTAGGTTATAAGGTGCAAATAAGTTCTCTTATTGCAGACATCTAAACAATGGTTTAGTATTGAACTTGGTGAATAGAATTTAAGACCATTGTATGACGTTTAGATATTTGAATTAGTTCAAAACATAAAGAAAATTTGCTCCTGGCCTTGGGTGAGACAAGGTATTGCAGTTTTCTTACTTCTCATGTTCCTGAAATGTTGCCTCGCCTTTCTTGGATCCCCATTTGCTTTGTATTGAATGCATGATACTGATATTAAGTCCTTTCTCTAATTTATTAACTTCTCGTGTTTATACCATGACAGCTGGTCAGAGAAAACCACTTTCATTTTCTTTTTGTCGTTAGAATTTCCCGATGTTTGCAATGCTTGAATGTAGTAGTTTTTTTTTTGCGCATCTCTTGAATTCCTGAGTATCTTATGTTAACTTTTTGCTCAGGCGCAAAGAGTTGAGAGGGAAGCTTCAGAGCTCAAGGGTACTATGAAAAAGAGGATGGATTTCCTTGATATGGACTGATGTACACTAGTTTTTCTTGGCTTTGCTTGACTCCTCCTAGACATTCAATTAATTATGCACGCCTTTGTCTTTCTGGTCGGGTGTGCCCGCCTCTTAGGTATCACATCAGGTCGAAGTTTGAAGTTGTCGGGATCCTTCCGTATATTTTGTTCTGGAAGGACTTTGGATTCTTGATCTTGTTGGTCTTTTTTTGTATAGACTGGTAATATGATTATGGCATCAAAACTCTTGAACGTTTGAAGCCATATGCAATCTTAAGATTTTATCTATTCATGATCATTGTCAAGATGGAGTTAAGCTATAGTATTTTTGTGTTTTATCATTATGGTTCACTCTTGTTCAAGAGAAGTAAATCGTAGTATTATCTAACATGTTTACGATCCAAAATACTACGATTTGTAATTTTGTATTGGACGCTCAGTTTCCAACACTCAAAACTACTACTCCATATAGCATGCATTAATTGAGGGGAAAAAAAGTATTCTGATGAATATGTGGGTTTATTGTGTCATTACAAATCTACGTGTGACTATTAATAGGTCTAGCTCGTGCTCTAAGTTAATATCTTCACAAATCTACGTGTGATTTCAAAGATTGATGGAAACTTGTTGCATTTAAGAAGTGTGCAAATTTGTTTTGGAATCTTGAATTTGTACTTTAAATATGATGAATGAATGATTACTGAAATTAGTAGGAGAAACAAAATTGTCACATACCTAAGACCATCTCTAATGGGGCTCTTAAATTAGGGGTTAGGTGTAATTTTTGTAAATAAATGAAACATTTTTGGGTGGGGTCTACCAATTTTAAAGAGATTGTATTGGTAGATAGTAGCGAGGGTCTCTCACGTACGGATTCCGCAGGCTCTCTAATTTAATTTTATAATGATTGAATTTGTGAAAAATGATATTAATTTAATTTGTTAATTTAAATTTGTAATATAAAATAAATAAATACGAAAAAAATTAAATATTTAATTTTTTATTAATATTTTAATTTATTTAATTAAATAACAACTTTTAGAAATTAAAATTTCATTAATTTTAATTTCAAATACAAAATACAAGAAATTGAAATACGAGAATTGAAAACATACGAAATTAAAATACAAGAAAAGAAACGAAAAAACACACTTAATCTAAGTCCCCAAATCGTGCGTAGATTTCTTCGATTAAATCATGCTCGAGCATCTCGTGAGCATGCCTAACTCGGAGGTTGGCCGAACGCTCCATGTAGTCCTTGAATTTATCGTTGACACCGCGAGTAGCTTTTTCGGGTGGAGTGGAGGAGGAGCTTGCTTGGTCTCCGGTGCCCAACTAGTCGCATATGGACCTTCTTCTTCAATAATCATGTTATGCAAAATAATGCAAGTATACATGATGTCGGATAAATGCTCACGAAACCAAAGGCGTGCCGAACCTTTAATGATTACCCATCGAGATTGGAGTACTTCAAATGCTCGTTCGACGTCCTTGCGTGCCACTTCTTGCATAACCTTAAAATGAGACCGTTTCTCGTCGGTGGGCGTCGGCATTGATTTGACGAAAGTCGGCCAATATGGGTAAGCGTCGTCGGCTAAATAATAGCCCGTGTTGTATTGTTTGTTGTTGGTCATGAACGTCACACGAGGCGCTTTCCCGTTGAGCACGTCGTTGAACACTGTAGACTGATTGATCACGCAAATGTCGTTCGCCGAAGAAAGCGTGTCATATCCATAGATCTTGGGACGCGACCGCTTCGAGCATGATAGTTGGGTGGCCTTTGTCCTGACGTGTATAAGTCCCGCGTCATGCCATTGGATAATTTTTTCACGTCCAATGCATGCAATCGATGCTACTGAGCATGCCGGAAAGCCGTGTTTCTCTTCGTGAAGCTATATTAGGCGTTGAATATCTTGTTGGTTGGGCCGTCTCAAATATTGAGACCCAAACAGCACGACAAAAAAGTTTGAGGCATTTGATGCCCATTGACTCGAAGATACTCGTCGTATTTGATCGGTGGCACCTCCATTTGCAAGTTGTCGGATTGCAACCAAGCATTTTTGTAGTGGCATGAACCCTTGACGTCCCGTAGCAACCGTACGTTGTCCGAAGTATTCTTCACGATTCTCCAATGTCATGACGATGCGGAGAATAATTCTCTCCGCATACAAAACCGACGTCAGAAATTATTGTTGGGAAATGTTGGATTTTGGGAGAAGTAGTCGTTGTATAGACGTACGGAGGCCTCCTCTCAATCCCTATTGATCAAGGCTTTCTTCTTTTTTTTGGACGTTGGGAGTCGGATGTGCCGAGTGATGCTAGATATTGATGACCCGCCTCCATAAAATTATTTGCGAGTTGCAAAAATTGAGCATTAATTTCATCGTCGGAATCAGAAGAAGAATACATTTTGGAGATAAATATGAGAAATAATATAGATAGAAGAGTGGATGAAGGTGTATGAAAAATGAAATGAAGTGTGTTATTTATAGATGTAGATAATTTAAATAATTAAAAATTAAAAAATATAATTTAAATAAACAAACAAAAAAGAAAAAGAAAAAAGGGGTGGGGACTCGGGAGTCCCCCACTCGCAGCGCTAATTCCCCCCAGCCTTTGTCCGCTCAGCCCCGTCGCCCGCGCCTCCCTACCGCAGCGGGAGCCTTGATACCCCAGCCTCATGCGCCCGCTGCCCAAGTGCTGCCCCGGCCTCCCGCTTCCCTCGCGCTGCAGATGCTCTAAACCGACATAATGAAACGTGTTTTCTCACAAACTTTTGCCTTATGTTCTCTTTTACCTATTTGCTCAGAGTTAACAACTGGCCCAACTATGGTGTCCGAATCTAGGGGTGTAAGCGAACCAAGCTATTCGCGAACTATTCGGAGCTCGGTTCGATAAAAGTTCGTTTTAAATTCGTTCATTTACTAAACGAACCGAACTCGAGCCTCGAACCGAGCTCGAATGATTTTTCGAGCCTAAAGATATTCGGTTCGAAAAGTTCGTGAACATGTTCTAATATAATTTAACGAACCGAGCTTCGAATAGTTTACGAACTTTGTTAACGAGCTTGTTCATGAACTTTAAAAACGAGCCGAATTTCAAATAGTTCGCGAACTTTATATACGAACTAGTTCACGAATTTATCAAAATAATATAAAAATATATAATATTAACAAAATAATTTAATAAACGAGCTTTTTAACGAACTCATTTAACGAACTTGAGTTGAGTTCGAATTTCCTATTAAATCGAATAATTTACGAACTGAACTCAAGCTCAATTTTTATTTATCGAACCGAACTCGAGCTTGATTTTCAAAACTCGAACCAAGCTCGAACCGAACTCAAATCTTCGAATATTTAAACGAGCCGAACTCGAGCCTGATAGTATTCAATTCAGTTCGGTTCAATTACATCTCTTTCCAAATCCACCCGGACAGGTTGCACCTTCCTTCTTCCCAACAAAATTCTAATTAATTTAGCCTTAATTTTAATCAATATTTTTTCAGTTCAATTATATATTCGAATTTCGAACTTCATTGTTGCTCTAGATCACGTCATATCACACACAATTTAATGATAAAAATTCAATACTCAATTGCACCAAATAAAAGTTTGAGAGCTCAATTTGACCACGTGAGAGTGATATTTTAGCATACAAAATTTGATGACTCAAGTAAAATAAAATAGAATAAAAATGAATGCTCATCAAATCAAATTTTGATTAAATCAGACAATACGTAATTTTACTTGAAAGAACAAAAAACAATTTTTGTTGTTTGATTAGTAATAAAATTAATAATAATGTTTCAAATATTTGAAAGGAATGCCGAAACTAAAATTAGGAATGTGAATAAGGTCAACTAACTCGGTTTCGGTCTTATCCATTTGAGTTGTTAGTTTATTCGGTTCAGGTGAAATCGGATTGAAAATTTATAACATTAATCCTAAACTTTAGGTTTTCGGGCTAGCCCATCCATCTGGCCATTCGGATTAAAATATTTAACATATATTTATATTTTTCATGATTCTATATTTAATACTACTTCTGTCCCATTAAATATGTTTTATTTTGACCAAAAAGCTCTCACAATTTTTAGTCAAACATGACATATTTAATGGGACGGAGGGAGTATATATATATATGAAAAATATAATAAATGAAATTTTATATACAGTTAAATATTTAATTTATAAAATGTAATGATATTGAACCAAAATTGTGTCATAATTATTTTTTGTGTGATTGATTAATTCATGAGTATGATAAATATATTTTTTGCATTGAAAATCAAATATATTATGAATACTAATTATTTTATTTTTTAATCTGATCAACTCACTTAATATTAGAGCTAACTATATTAGGTTCGAACTATTTTTATCCAATCAATTCGAGTTAGAAAAAAAAGATCGAATTGATGTTGGAGGGAACCTGCAATTTTGGGTCAAATTTACATCCATAACCCGAAATTATAACCGAACAAGTAGTAATAATTTTGCGGTACCTTAAGTTAAGATTCCAAGTACGTAAATTGTGAAATGAGTCATAAGTAAAAGTAATTACATGATCATGAATGTGTGAGTGTGTGGAGGCAGGAATGGATAATTAGTGGGCTAGAAAGTAAGAATAATTAAGCTCATCGCAGCAGATCCGTCCCCACCAGTCAGTGGGTTTTACTTTAACCAGAGCTGGACTGGTCTCTCTCTTTCACCTTCACCATTTTCAGCGCCAGATCTCTCTCTCTCTCTCTCATCAGATCCACTCACCTGAGCTCAACTTGATCGCACAATGCTGCGTTTGAGCTCCGCAATCTCCATTCTGCCCCTCGCCGCGCTGCTGCTGCTCTATGCTCTTCGCATTGAGGCATCGGTGCACGAGTACAACGGAGCCAAATTCGCCGCTAAAGGAAATGCGTTCGTTCTTCACGCTGGCAGCGAGGGAATTTACTCTTCCGCCCCTGGCCTCAATGACTCTTCCCCTGGGGACTCTTTTATTCGGTGAATTTGCCATTTTTGCTGCCTTTTTTTCCCGGAATTTGGTGCCACGTTGTATTGTTGGATTGTTGAGTTGTTATTGCATGCTTGTCTGATTGAGATATTGTTGCTTCGAAGATATTGAATTCTATTGTTTGGGGAGATCCACTCAAAATTTGACTTGGAACTTATATCTGTAGATGTCGGTGGTTAGGATGTGCATAGAGTGTTTGGTGAATTTCTTTGGATTTGGATTGATGCGGAAAAAGCAATCCTGCTTGCAGTGATGAATGTGGTTATTGTTCTAGTGGTGTTACAATAACCAACTCTTATTTAGATGAGTCTCAATTAAAGGGATCGATTGGATTGTGGTAATCATGGTACTTCAAGAAAAGCTTCTGACTTTTACTTAATTCTCACTTGCTGTAAATGAAAGCCTCATCTAGACTTATAATCCAGTAGAAAGTGCGTGTCTTTCTCGATTCTCTCCTCCCCTTTAAGGATTAGTGGCACTGAATAGGGATCTGGAACAACATATAAAGTTTTCTTCTGCAAAGTTATAAAGTTGTCAATATAAGTATTTTTTTAAATGAATACCTAAATTAAGCCATGACCTAGTGATGGTGGGATTTGTCCCAAGACCTTCTGCCTAGGGTACCATTATACCAACACATCCAAGTGTACTCATAAGTTAATCATGATCTCCCTTTTTCTGGGGATGCATGTTTTTATTATCTTCTTTTTATATTTCCCAATGTTGAGTTTTCTGCTTTTCCTAATAAATTTGTGCAGGATATATATAATTCTTAACCTGTGATTTTGATATAGTATTTTAAGTTATTTTAGATACTAAGAAGTATCTGATCTCCTGAAAATCTACCAGATTCGAAAGGATAATATTCCAGAGGCCTCTGGACCTCTCCAATTTCAGCTCGGATTCCATTCATGCTGTTGTATTTGAGGTCGATGACAGGGACTCAATTGGAGGTTCAGCATATGGAGGTCAGAGAGCCGTGTGCTGCACAGCAGATCTTGCAAAACTTGGAGTCTGCAAGCAAGGTCAAATCATTTACCGCCCTTCTACTAACAATCCAGGGTGGCCACAAGTATTTGGTGTGTCGTTTGATATAGACGTGACTGAGACTACTCTGCAGACAAAGTCCTTGCAAATTACAAAAACTGGGATGTATAACTTGTATTTCATTCATTGTGATCCACGGCTTAAAGAGGTTTACGTTGAGGGGAAAACTGTCTGGAAAAATCCTACTGGTTACCTACCTGGTAGAATGGCTCCACTAATGAAATTCTATGGATTCATGTCTCTCGCATTTGTACTGCTTGGGTTATTCTGGTTTTCACAGTATGCAAGATTTTGGAGAGAAGTTCTTCCATTGCAAAACTGCATCACACTCGTGATAACTCTGGGAATGCTTGAAATGGCTTTGTGGTACTTTGATTATGCTGAATTTAATGAAACTGGAACCAGACCAACTGGGATCACTCTCTGGGCAGTCACTTTTGGGTCGGTTAAACGTACTGTAGCACGATTGGTCCTTCTCATTGTCTCCATGGGTTATGGTGTTGTCAGACCTACCTTAGGTGGTCTTACATCAAAGGTTATGTTACTTGGAGGAACTTTCTTCCTTGCATCTGAAGTGCTTGAGATTATTGAAAATGTTGGTACTGTGAGTGATCGCTCAGGGAAGGCTAGACTATTTTTTGTCCTGCCAGTAGCAATTTTGGATGCTTTCTTCATTCTTTGGATATTTACCTCCCTCTCTTCGACCTTGAATAAGCTTCAGGTATATGATTCTCATTATTAAGCGAAAGTTTGTTTCATAGCTGGTCATTTTAGTCTGTTCTTCCTACATGAAACCAGTCAATCAGAATCATGTAAAAACCTGCAGATGTTGTTGCTATTACATTTTCTCAAAGCAGAGATTTCGTGTTAGAATTCCTTGCAATAGGATTCTTGATGTAGCGTGGTGCTAAAAGTAAAACCATTTCTTGATTTGTATTTGACTGTATATCCAGTAAAATCAGGATGTATACATATAGTGTTCTGACTTAAAAAACTAAATTATTTATTTCATATTCTTATAAGACAAGTGCCTTGATATACAGTTGATATTCCTTTCAGTCCATCATGGCCTTGGAACTGACATGACCATTATCTCCAATTTCATTTTTCACTTGACTTACAGGCTAGGAGGTTGACTGCCAAGTTAGATATTTACAGGAAGTTCACAAATGCATTAGCCATTGCAGTTGTCGTGTCTGTTGGCTGGATTTGCTATGAGGTAATGTTGATAGTTTATTTGAAAGAGTCCAATATCTTGTCCACAATGATATTTTCAGGGTTTAGCATAAAAAAATAGATCTATAACAATTTTCAGTGATTGAGTCGCATATAATATTTTACCTCCATTGGATACTTCGTAGTTCTTTGATGTAATGACTAATGACATTACTCCCTTGCTTTTGGCAGCTTTATTTCAAGTCAAATGATGTATACAATGAGCAGTGGCAGAATGCTTGGATTATCCCTGCCTTTTGGCAAGTCTTGTCTTTCTCCCTCTTGTGCGTCATATGTGCTCTTTGGGCGCCATCACAAAACTCTATGAGGTAACCATCTTGTTTAACTTCTTTTTTTTTATGGTCTTTGGTGGTTCTACTGCATAAAACATATGGATTTTTCCTTCATATTTCACTTCGCTGCCACTATTGATATATCTGTTTTTACCTTGCCAATGATATTCTGATTCATCAAAGTGTTTTGTTGTTTATCATGCATGAGAGACAGTAGAAAGAAACACATGAGATATTAAGTTATTTTACCGTTAAAGAAATAGAAATTAAATCAATCTGAGCAAATTCCTTAGTAGAATTCCCTACAGAACACTATGCTAAGATCTATGAAACGCTATCATCACATTCCCTCATCCCTTCTTACATTTGCCTGATATGTGATCTGACTTTTTATGCTTTGACCAGATATGCTTATTCTTCTGAGGATGCCGAGGAAGAGTTTGACAAAGATGACACTTTGAAACTCATAAAACCATCACCGCTTGCCCCAAAGGATGTAAGGAGCCCCGAGCCCATATCTCCCTCAAGCGGCAATGGCCATAGTGATCATGAAGAAGGAAAGACTGCCTAAGATGGTACACATATACTCTGTAACTTCAAATCACCGGTATACATGTGAAGTAGCTAATCAGATTAGTACAATACTTGAGAGTTGTTCCTAGTGTGTTGTAGAAACTGCAAGGGTGGAAGATGAGAAAGAAACTTGGGAATAGCAATTGTGAGGTCGGATTGTTTCTTCATTTCTTTCTGTTTTCTACTCATTGTATTTCACCCGTCTATATTCTCTCTTTTCCATATATTTGTTGATTGATTTTTTGTGACCTTACTAGATGAAACCAGGTTTAGGATTCCTTTTGCCTTTCCTCATCATTGGTATATGTTTAAGATTATTATTATCCAGAGAATATGATAAAGATAAATTATGTTTGTTTCTCTAGATTACTAGAAGGTTAAGTCAATGTTAGTCAAGCTAGTGAAAATACACATATACACACACAGAATATAATGAGGCTTATTTCTGCATAAATTAAGAGACTTTAAAGTTGAACTCGAATCTACTCAGGAATATGTAAAAAACCGCAGTAAATCAAGGAATTAGTTGTGCATGTTAAAATGAATCGTGTCATCCATAAAGAAAACTGTCCGATTCTTGCAAGAAGTGGAGACAACGACAATTTATTCAATTCTCTTCAGCTCACACCCACTCATGCCAGGAACTGGTAATAACATCTCAAAACCAAAACACATCCATTACTTCCATTCATCACACAACCGTTCTCGACAAGACCCCAACATCGACATCGATAGCCGTCTCGTCATGAGATCGACCCTCCACTGTTATCATCTCTATCTGCCTGAGGGCCTCTTCCATGTCCAAACGCTGCTCGGGTTTGCTCTCCGTGCAGGCTACACCGATGTGGAGAAGCTGTCTCCTCTCCTTTTTCGACTGCTCACTTCCTTCAATGTACGGATCAAATACATCGTCCTCTTTCTCGTCAGCAATGGCTGCTCTTACCCATTGAACTGCATCGACCCCACCTTCTCCACTGCTGATAAACTGAGCAGGGAATTTTCCTGTGAGAAGTTCGAAAATGATGATTCCTAGGCAATAGATGTCACATTTTGGTGAAATGTGGTGATCAAGAATTGCTTCTGGAGCCTTATATGCTGCTAGTGTTTGTGCAGCAAGGCAGCTGGTGATCACTAAGCATAATCCGTAGTCTGCGAGTAGGGGTTCGTTTTCTTCGCTTATAAGCACGTTGCTCGATTTTAGGTTACCGTGTGGCAAGTCTATTGAGGAGAGCTGGGCATGAATATAAGCCAGCCCTCTGGCAATCCCTTGAATTATTTTCAATCTTGCAGGCCACTTCAACTCTGAATGGGACGCACCGCGATTATCTGGATAAATCAAGATAATGTTAAGACTTTACAAGGCAAAAGCTAGGGCCGGGACGGGGGAGGCCTAAGATAGGTGCCCGTCTCGGGTCGAGCCCCAGCAAGAAAAGAACACATTCTTCAGCTACATTACTAAGAAATTCGTACCATGCAATAGATAGAGCAGACTGCCTTTAGGTTTAAATTCAGACACCAAAAG
The DNA here is from genome assembly GCA_026898415.1 of Leonotis leonurus. NCBI lineage: Eukaryota > Viridiplantae > Streptophyta > Magnoliopsida > Lamiales > Lamiaceae > Leonotis > Leonotis leonurus. The sequence continues at coordinate 7,287,698 of JAPKLX010000001.1, forward strand.
CTTCTCATTGCTACGAAAGTGATAAGCTAAAGGTGTGGAGACATTTTTGTGCTTCAAACATCCAATCTTTCTCATCTCACCATCAAATTGCTCTTTTCCGATCTTAGCACTTTCTTTTATCCTCTTCACCACTACCGTCATTCCCGTGAGCATCGTGGCCTTATACGACGAGATCAGCGCCCCGTTTGAGAGAATTTCAGCTGAAGATTTCATCAGATCATTAATTGTAAACTCACCCTTCTCATCATTTATCATCACTATCTCCATCCCCTTTCCATATTTCTTCGATGTTCTCCGGCCCGATTCAGGCCGGGATATGGATGTGGCTGCTGCTGCAGCTGCTGCTGCTGCCGGGCCTACAGCTATCCCATCCCTCCTTGTCCCACCATCAGTCCACCTAACACTTGATATATGAAAGCTACGACATTCATCTAACCAATCACCCCTCTCCTGCCTCCACTTCAATGTGAAAATCCACACCACCACCACCACAAACATGAGAGCCGCCACCATTATCATCCACGTAAACAATGACCTATTCTTTCTACTAACCCCGGGCGGTGGAGCATCACACACAATGCCTTGTTCGCCACCACAAAGCCCGGGATTACCCTTGAAGGCGTCCGGGCTAAACCTCTCCAGGCTCAAAGGGATCTTCCCTTCAAAGTTGTTATTGGATGCATCCAAGAAAGTAAGATCCGGCAGCTCAGCCGGAGGGATGGGTCCGGAGAACTGATTGTTGTCGAGACGCAATTCCATCAAACGGGTCAACTGGAATAACGAAGGCGGGACCCGGCCTGAAAACTTGTTCCCGGACAGCCAAACCTTCTTCAACCCCACCATTGGTTTAAAATAATCTGATGGAATCTCCCCTGAAAACTGGTTTCTCGAAAGGTACAAGCCCTTTAGCAGCACCATACGTTGGAAATTCGGGAGCGGACCCGTGAAATAATTCGAGATGAAACCCAAGCTTCTTAGGGCGGAAAGAGAGGAGAGCGATTCGATATCAATGGTGCCAGAGAGGCCCAAGTTCCTGAGCCTTATGCTTGAAACCATACCATTGGCACACACTATACCGATCCATCGACTGTCCTTGGCGCAGGGCTCGGTACCGGCCTTCCACGAATCGAGAGAGGAAGAATTTGTGAAGGATCCTTTGAGTTTGAGAAGAGCTTCGGATTCAGAAATGGAAAGTGTCATGAGAGGAATGAGCAGAAAAACATAGAAGAAGATGGATGAACCAACAACGCTAGTTATGGCCATCAGCATGGAGGGGGATGGAGAATTTCATTTATTTCATCTGTTGATGATTTTTAGCAATAATTTTCGCGCTGGATTTTTGTTTATTTGGAAAGAGAGGGAGGATTTTTGGTTTTCTGTGACTTCACCAATGGAAATCCGTTATTGTCTGCCTTTGCTCGTTCAGGTTCAAGAGCTCCAACTATAATAACTGCCTTCTTTTTTAAATATACTAATTAATACAAATAATTATTTGTTTTTTGAGTTTTTAAAATTTTCATTTCATTGCTAAACATTACAATCGATCGCGATGCTAGAACAGTGACGACACCTCGTTTAGATTAATTTAAATTATACTGTACGTAATACTACTATTGTCTATTGTATGTTTTTAGTGGTTCCCCCTTTTTCGTTCCTATAACTAAAAAGAGAGAGATAAATTGTGGTTTGGAAACAAATGATTCATATTTTTAGTGGGATTCTCAAACATTAATATAATCAGTCGAAAGACCGATTAATTCAAACTTTCTAGAAGATGTGGTGAAGGCCCAAAATGAAATACTATGATAATTAGTATCGGTCCAAGTTTACAAGTTATTCTATTCCTTCGTTAGATATGTTGATATATTGATTCCCCACGTATTTTAATAATGTATTTTGTTTGATTATGTATAGATTTCATAGTACGTGGATGGACTTTGAGATTCATTTAACTTATTAATTTTTCTTAAGGGATTGTGTATGTTAAGTATGGATTTAGGCTTGTCAATGAGTGAGTCTTATTCGGATTAGATTTGAAACGGGTCAAAATCCGTTTATTTTAAAGTTATGGTTCCGATCATTTTCGGTTTTAGACCCGTACAAACCTGCTCATGTCCAGACCCGACTTGACCCGTAAGGTACGGTCCCGGTTCTAACTCGATCTGGCCCGAACAATTAATTATTTTTTTTCGCACCTGTCCGGATCCGTCCCGGCCCGCTAGATACGATTCCAGTTCTAACCCAGCCTGACCCGACTAATTAAATTCTTTTTTTGAACTAACAAAATATTATTTCTCTTGCACAATTGCATGCTATTAGCCTTTAAGAGAAATATTTCAGATTGTACATGAGTAATTAAGGATAAGACTGCGACATTGAATTTTCAGAAATTAAAATTAAAATCCCAAGCATTCAGCATTATAAAATTACGAAGAAAATCTCAAATTCATGTTCCCCTCGCTGAGATTATTTCCAGTTGTTCATGTACTCCCTACGCAATACATCGAGTAATTAAGCCTTTAAGAACCGTTACCTAAGGTTGTAAAGAGGGGCGATTTTGCTCACGAGGAAAGACATGCGATCTCCCACATTGTAGGTGTTGGCGCAATCAAGAGTGGTAGGAAACAGGAGTAACAATACCTACATCGTAGAAGGAAATTAGAGATGATTGAAGAAACGGTGGAGGGAGGGAGTTTTGAGAGGCGCCGCTGAGATTGAACTTTGAAGAATAGAGACAGTATAAGAATATTTTTCAGATTTTTCTCAGACCCATGGATGACCCGGATCCGAAAATACCCATAGGTATTCTTCCGACCTGAAACCATTAATAATTTAATTAACGGTCCAGATTCGGGTCTGGAACCAATATTTAACGGTGCGGTTCCAGTTCCAGAATCATAACTATTTTAACGGTTTCGGTTCAAATAAAATTGACCCATTGACAAACCTATATAAATTTAGGTCTTTATATTTTTTAATTTGGTAGAGTGAGTTCATTTATTATAAAATGAAAAGTTATAATAAAACGTGCGTATAAAGATGGAAAATTGGAAGCTGTAAATAGTCTATATATAGTACTTTGAAGATGAACAATCCACCTAATAAAGTAGGAATCCATAATTATAATTTAATTAATACTACACAATGCAACGTAATAATTAAAAATTTAGCCCCAGCATTAAAATTCTCAACCACAATGTGTGTTCATTTAATAAATAAGCTAAAACTTTTACACCTTTTATCTATTAATATAATAAAATAAAACACCATATTATATTATTGAATGGTGCAACTGCAAGATGAGACAATATTTCGCAATTTGCATTTATGTCCTTTCGATAATAATAAATAATTGATGTATTTCAATATTTCTCTATTTAAATTATATCTATCGAGTCCTATCTTTGTGGAAAATGACATTTATGGGGTTGCTTTTTTTCTTTGGTTGGTCTCTTTCTTTTTAGTATATTTCATTTTAGTTTTGGATAAAGACAAGAATAGATATTTAAATTTTATTTATTTCCTTTTAGAGAAATTGAAAAGTTTTTCCTTTTCTTTTTCTCGGTGAATAATTGATTGATACTAATTCGACAAACCTCATCTTCATATATATTATCAATTTTTTTTTCAATATTGTACTCTCTATATTTCGTTAAAAGTGGTCGTATTTTTTTATTAAATTATTTCATTAAAAGTGTCATTTTTCAAAAAGAAAAAAGAAACATGTCTTTAAAATATTAATTTTTACTTTTTTAATACACAATATTTTACATTTTTAGTATCATGTCAGATCACTTGTAGTCGTTTTTATTGGGACATGGGAGTATATATCATTTTTTAGTGGGGCGTGCATGCAAGAGTTTAAGATAGCAATGAATTACAAATTTGCAGTTAAGATTATGCTCGTTTTCTTTTTTTTATAATTTTGCAAAAGTAATAGCATGCTTGTAAAAGTATTGTTCTTGGACACCTTATCTTATAACTTAAAAATATATATATATATATATATATATATATATATTATTGTTGAAGCGTGAACAATCCTTGAAGTAAATAATGGTGTGTTAAAGTTTTATTTTGATAGGTAGAAGGCAAAAGGTTGGAATAAAAATATCGAAAGAGGGGAAGGGGGGACAGTGCAGGCTACTTGCATCATCTAAAGAAGACAAAAACCTAATTATGCCAAACCCAATTCCATTTCAGTGGCCAACTTCTCAATAAAAAATATACTAGTAACAATAATATATATCCAACCGTCTAAATTATGATATTTTATACTAATATTTTCCATAGATTTCAAAAGTATATATAGCCACTAAAATAACCAGCCAAAACTAACGTTTTCTTTTTATACATAAAAAAAATTAAGCAGCAATTCTAGTATTCTACAACTAAATTAAGTAAATTATCATTTTAATTTTTATATAGAAGAGCTGATCTCATTTGGCAGCTTAATAATATTCGCACTTAGATAGATAAACCCAATTCTAATCTTGATCTGTCATATCATTCCATGTTGATTTTCGTACTATTATCTTTCATGAAAATACATTCACCATTTACAATTATCTATTATAATATCTTGGTTAATTTTTTCTGATTTGAAAAGAAAATAGTTCCAATCGAATTCCAGTAAACTCGGTTGGGTTCGCACATTACAATTATAAAAAGCAAAACCCACATGACTAGACTAATGATCATTTCAAAAACACAAATAATAATAACTATCAATATCCCAACCATATCCACCCTAATGACCTACCTCCATACGTGTACACTCTCAATTAATTTATATTTCATTTACTCACATGTTGTGAAAAATAAGATTTCAATTAATTGTCGGGCACCGACAACCTAATTTTATCTATAGCCAAATAGGACAAACCCCGCATAATAATGCATAATAATGAGCCACACAATACTACAAAGTACAAGTGGTAAAATTTTCATGTGAATTCCAAAAATAAATATAAATACGCCCATTAGTAGTAAAATTCGAATTTGTGACTTAGGTCACAAGTGGTCGTGTATTCTAATTCCACCATAGCTAGCGTGGACCAAATTCTATTTATTGTCATTTAATAATGTATAGTTCAACCAATGAGGAAAGGCCATAGTGGAAATCAAGAACCTGCACCGAATGTAGATAATATTTTCTCCAGTAGAATATTTGAAAGTTGAAACTCACTCGTGTTTTGTATTGTTTCATCAATCTTCAAGCTTCTTTAATGGCGTAGACCGACCCCACATTTGGCCTTTGTATGTATCCGCAGATTTGGTGCGCTCTGTTCAAATAGATTGATTTAAGTGCACGATTCTTGATGAGTGGGGAGAGATGTATGTGCTGTCTCATTTAATCTCCTTCGCAATTTTCACGTGTTTGTTTTAATCATTTAAATAACATTTCTTTTCTGGTACAAATACTTGTAGTAGTATTTCACAAGCTTTTGATCTACTGTTCTGGTTCATCTCGCCTAACCTTTTTCATGTGCTTCTCACACACACACAAAAAATCTCATCTTCAGATTCTTTATATTCAAGAAAGAAAAAGGGTTGTAAAAATTGGAGCTTCCAAAGCCAATCCTTTTACCCCCTCTCCCTCTCTGTGTCTGCAGAGATATGTCTAGTTCAAGAATGATTTTAGATGGTAGGAGGCAGCCTGGGAGATCGAATTTTGTGCAAACGTGTAATCTGTTGAGTCGTTATATTAAGGAAAAAGGGAGCTTGAGAGATTTGAATCTCGAAATTGGTGGAAAAGTTGAGAGCCTTGAAGCTATAGGTAAAGAAAAGAATTGAATTTTTGTTTCTTTTTTCTGGTTTTAGAGTTTGAGCTGCATATGTTTGTGAAATTTCCTAAACCAGGTTTAGTTTCTATTAATATTTCTCTGTTGTTTCTTGGTTCATTAATTGCTCAATCTTACTGGTTAGATCTGCGTGATTTCCTGGCTCTAGATTGCTATAATTTGACTTATTTTACCATTTAGTTTAATTATGAAGATTAATAATTCTTAAAATTGTTTTACTGTTGCAGTGAAGTCTGGATCAACTCACCCTGCTTCACCTTCGCCTCCAACAATTGATAATGTTTTGACAAATAAAAGAAACTCAGCTCAACTCTTAATAGAGAAGCAGCCATCCATGGCTCCAATTTCTTCCTCTGATGCGCCTTTGAGGTTCTTTAGTCTTGCCTTTGACTCCTAATTTGGATGTTATGTTCTCATCTCTATTTGATTTCTTTGATTTTACAAATGAATTATATGCAATTAATGGATCACAATCACTACACTTCCAATCCAAACACCAAGATAAGCATCTTTTTGCATGATATCAACATTCATAAATCTTGAAATTTAGAGGCAAATTCAGAAAATTTATCCTAACAAATTGATTGACATAGTTTAATTCTTGATCAATTTATTCCAGCAAAGAAGATCCAAAGCCGTCACAGCTGACAATATTCTACTCAGGCAGAGTGTTGGTGTTTGATGATTATGAATATGAAAGGGCCGAAGAACTCATGGCATTTGCAAAAAACGAGAACTCCAAGATCTCTTATGGCACTCTGTCTAACATCATCAGTGAAAAATCGAGCATGAGCAGCGTGGTGGGGGCTGTCTCTAGCTTGAGAGACGGGTTGCCTCCACGGCCGCAGGCCAGTACTAGCCCCCACAAGGGTGCTTCGTCGAGTACTTGTAAGGAGAACACGGTCAGCCCTACCAGTACCGAGGCTAACGGCTCTGGTAATTGAACTGATTTAAGATGGGAATCTTTGTTTATTAAAATTTAAATAAGATTTTTGATGGAATTTGTATTGATTTTGGTGTGTTGTAGATCTGCCAATTGCAAGGAGATCATCGCTTCATCGGTTTCTCGAGAAGCGAAAAGATCGGTATGTATGCATACACTTCTAACTTCTCCCGATTATGGTTTGTTGTTGGACGACAAATGTTACTATTAACATTCTGTATGCAATAAAACACGAGTTGTTGTACGCGTGCGTTGACTTAGCAGTAGGAGGTTAATATCCTAAATGAAAATCCGATTTTGTCGCAGGGCTGGTGCTAGGGGACCTTATCATCAAGCTCAAGAACACCCGGAGTCTTCTTCGAAGGGAGATGAACAGCTTGAGCTCAGATTGTAATCTTCTGTAGCTTTAACGTAATGGGGTTCGTTTTATTATGAATTACTGTATAACGAATCTTGCATTATTTTCCAGCATTTGATTACACAAGGCTTTAGCTATATAGTAATTGAAGTGTACTAGAGTTATGTGATTAGATTTAATAGGAAGTTAGGTCGATTTAATTATTCAGTTGTACTAAATTACATCGAAATTCAGATACATCTTGTACCGAGTTTATAAATGAAAGTGTCTTTTTTAATTAAAAAAAAGTCGAGTAATATGCAATGTGTAGAGTGAATAAGTGATACTCCCCGTCCCATTTAAGATGGCTTCGTTTAACTAAATTTGTGGGTATTTTATTAACTTTTGAAACCAGGATGGCTTCGTTTAACTAAATTTGTGGGTATTTTATTAACTTTTGAAACCAGTTTGAATGGGGGAAGAGAGTATTATTTTCGATCAAAAGATTTCTAGTTGGAATCTTAAGAATGTTTCACTGTGAAATTACCTTCCATCGTTGGGCTTAACTAGGCAATAGGCCCGACCCAGCCCAAATTCACGACTCGGGCCTTCCTTCAACCATGTTCATCGATATCCAATCAAAATCCCAGAAATTGGGCACATATAAACCCTCTGTCACTCAATTTGAGCTTCAAATCCTTTAGGGCACACAAAGTCTCAATCGCAATATAGGTAATTCACAAATTGCAACCATCATCGTTATTATCATCATCTACCGAGAGGGTTTCAATCGCTCTCCACAACTCTCTTCTTCAGTTCCATAACCGTCTTCTTCTCTGCAAATTTCTCCATTAATTCGGGAAAAAAAAGTCAAAAGTTTACACAAAAGTCGATAAGAAGTTTTTGAATGTCTCTTACTTCGTCAAATCTATCGACTATGCTGAAGCTTGGAGGTGTCGCCATTCCTCTTATCATCTCTCAAGTTTTGTCACTAGGCTGTGTGTACATTTTTTTGGAAATAAACGTCCCACCAATGCAATCATATCTTTCTTTCCCGATTGGATTTCAAACGAAATAAAAAGAAATAAATTAAAATATGAATTTACGTGTAAAAAAGAATGAGACAGAGGATATAAAAAAACATCAAATTTTAAAACCCATTCTCAGATAGTTTGGGCCATTTTCTTATATAAAAATGACCCATCAAGCATATCTTTTTTTAGATATTATATTCTCTATTTATGAAAAATATATTATTATTATTTATTTGACGGATCAAAACGTATTTTTAGATATAATATTTTAATATTTTAATCATCACATATTTTATATTTTCTAAATTATTTATTTACTCAATACATGATTTATATTTTTTTCTCAAACACGACACACTCTTGGACAGAACGAGTAAAACTTGCTAGTACTAGTATTCATATTCATCACCGCGTGAGGTGGGGCCCAGCCGAAAATTTGGGGTATAAATATGCTAAGAAGCAAATAATTTATCCTCTTTCAGCGAAGCCAATTTTCTTTATCCTTTTTTTTTTGTTTTTTCTTTTTTTCTTCATTTTTTCCCATTTCCTCTTTTCCCTCGCTCGACGAGCCCTACACCGTGAAATTTCCCGTGCTGATCATTTGATCGAATCGGATTTTAGTTGAAAAAGCAAACAGAAATGCATAATCAGAGATTGAAGCAGCAACAGCATCAGGTTTTGATGCAGCAAGCGCTTCTTCAGCAGCAGTCGCTCTATCATCCGGGTCTCTTAGCTGCTCCGCAGGTTTGATTTTTTAAATTTTTTTGGTAGTTGTGAGCTTCTTATATTTTGGACCTGATTGACATTTTTATAGATAATTTGTGCATTTTGGGATGCTTAGGTGTTGATATAGGCAGCTTCCTCTTGTGTGTTGGTTCAATGAGATTTTACGTAATTGGTTCCTTAAAATGGATGGTTTCCGATGCTTATGTCGTGTTGCAAACGTCAATGTTGGTTGGTTGGTCATAGATGGGGATTTTCTGATTTTGAGGGTGTATTTTTGGTTCCATTTCACTCGTGAAGTGCGGATTGTATAGTAGTGCTATTATATTGTCCGCGAGGAATTTTTAGTTACCTTTACTGGCCTCTTTTTGCATTTCATTGTATAAAATAGCTGAGAGCCCTTAAAAAAGCTATGCCATGTTTCACCCAAAATATCATTTACCCGGACATTAGTGCATCAGATTTTTAATTATAATAAATAGTGAAGCCCATTCTAAGTCTCGTTCATCGTTTACTCATAATTGTTTCTCTATTGGGTTTCTTTAGTGTATGCTAACAATTTGAAAATTTCCTTGAGCGATATATGCACAAAATGAATGAAGGTTCTGAGGACCAGGAGCTCTTACATGAAGAGTAATGGAAGAATCTTGTGGAAAACAGCCGATAGCCTTGTTTTAAAAGCGTTTTTAGTGTGGGGAGGGTAGAGCATAGTCTTACATGCATTCAGTAATATGCTTTTATTCGGGAAGAAACTACCTGGTCCATAAAGAATTACTTTCGTCATCCTCAAAAGCACATAGTCGTTCAACAATTTGACAATGAGAAGAAAATGCGAAGCTGACTGTATTACCGGGGGAGTATATTTTGCAACTCTGCAGTCCAGTGGGTTCCCTCACAAAGGATTTAGTGTATTCAGTTCTATGTTTTGAAACATTGTCAAGATTTTTTTGGGCAAAAGAGTGGAGAAATTTGGATTTGAAGTCTAAAAGATGTAATTAGGGTGCCTCTCTTCTGATATGCGAAGTACAAGTGGCGATATTTCGGTAGTTTATGCACATTCGAAATGTGTTACTCTGATGGAATTTGAATGAATTTGATTCTCATTCCTTTCTCCTACTCTTATAATATTTACTTTAAAATCTTTACTTTTTGTACACAGTGTTTTTCTACGTTCCTTCACTACAAAACCTTTAATTCTATTCTCAACACTAACATTTGCAGATTGAGCCAATACCCAGTGGAAATCTGCCTCCAGGTTTTGACCCAAGCACATGCCGCAGTGTGTAAGTATTTGTTTCATGATTTCTTTTCTTTTCTGGTTTTGTTTTTCCTTTTAAGATGTGTTCTGTGATAAACTTGCACTTTCCGTGATATTTTGGGCAATTAATTCAGTTACATTTTTTATAGGAAAGGCATATTGCTCCATAACTATCTTCACATTTTCTATGGTGTATATACTACTAATAATAGAAATATATTTGTTGTTGATATTCATGTATAGCCTCTTAATAATTGGTCATCTACTTTTTTTGTGGAACGCTCTCGAACCCATCACTTTATTATACATACTCTACGGTTTCTACCTTGCTCATAAATGTTAAGCATGCTATTCTTCCGAAGATTCTTATAATTTCTCTGTTTTTCTTTGTTTTCTCTTCCTTTTAAAATTCTAGGCCTTTTATTTTTGAGACAATGCAGGTATGTTGGGAACATTCACACACAGGTAACTGAACCACTCATTCAAGAAGTTTTTGCAAGTACAGGGCCGGTTGAGAGCTGCAAGCTTGTTAGAAAAGAAAAGGTGTGATTTGCTCCTCGGATAATTAGATATATTATTTTTGGATTCACATTGACATGCTTTGCTTTATTTTTCTATGGTGCAGTCATCTTATGGCTTCATTCATTACTTTGATCGTAGAAGTGCTTCACTTGCTATAGTGTCCCTCAACGGAAGGCATTTGTGAGTAGTAATACTATTAAGTGATGATTCAATTTCTCATTGCTGCGTGGTTCACAATAAAATATATTTTGTGGGTTTCAGGTTTGGGCAGCCTATCAAAGTTAACTGGGCATATGCTAGTGGTCAGAGGGAAGACACATCAGGTGTGTATCATCTTTAATGATTTTAAAATCTGCTGTCAGCTAAGTTGGCTGATTATTTTTCATGTCCCTTGAGTGTCTCATGAAAGTTTACATCTCTTTGCAGGCCATTATAACGTTTTTGTTGGTGATCTAAGCCCTGAGGTTACTGATGCCATGTTGTACGCATGCTTTTCTGTTTATTCTAGCTGTTCGTAAGCATCTCTCCCTGTTATTAGTTTCTTCACTTGTCTCTATCAGAATAATGCATCTATTGTTGTTATATGATTGGTAGTTCTAGGGGGTATTAACTATTCCATCATATCCTAGTGATGCAAGGGTTATGTGGGATCAAAAGACTGGCCGTTCTAGGGGGTTCGGATTTGTCTCTTTCCGCAACCAACAGGTATTCCTTCATATATTCTATTTACCTTTCTTTTCCAATCTAGTGTTTCCATGATACATGAATCTTCTTTTTCCTTTAATCCAGGATGCTCAAAGCGCGATAAATGATTTAACTGGTGAGAACTGCTTGGATTTATTCTTAACAATGAGCATTTATTCGCTGCTTCAATTAACATAGATCTTATGGTTGCTTTCTGCGAAAACTTCGTAGGCAAATGGCTTGGTAGCAGGCAGATACGCTGTAACTGGGCCACAAAAGGTGCTGGTACTGCTGATGAAAAGCAGAATTCAGATGCTAAAAGTGTTGTTGAACTAACAAACGGCTCTTCTGGTAAGTATGTTGGGGAGACTGAGTTTTGGTTGTTGCTTGTAACTAAGAAGTTTCTTTTATATATATTAACCTTTTAATGATCTTTTTAGCGTAACATCTCTGTAGGTGTTGTAGTTTTTCCATTAGAAGAAACTAAATATCAATTTCCTTTTTGCAAGCCTTTGATGTCTTCGACTACATGCTCTAGTCACTAGGTGATGACACGTGTTGGCTTCACTATATGTCTATATCTGATGGAGACTTATGCTTTTACAGAAGAGGTTAAGGAGGCAGCAAGTAGTGATGCTCCTGAGAATAACCCTCAATACACAACTGTATATGTTGGTAATCTTGCTCCAGAAGTAAGTCCTCTTTTCATTTCTTCTTGCTCCCCAGAAATATATTGTATTATATGAATGAATTCATGACATAACTTAATTTGTGAGTACTGGCCTACTGGGATATGCAACTCTTTTATGGTCTAGACAAGTTATGTAGGAGAGTATATGATAAGTAATGTTATAGAGAAGTATGTGGTTCCTTAAGTAAGATATGGAGAAGTATGCGCTTCTATATAGGTTTCATGTGACAGCAACTTGACTTGGTTCTTTGATTGGATTGAATGTGTAGCAGGAAGGGCATATCAACACATCTCACCTGTTGACTATTGTGATCAGAACTCTTTCAATAAGAAGTATCTTAGTATAGCTGTAAAATTTTATTTCCTTGCTTTTTACTCTGCCAGGTAACTCAGGTTGACCTCCATCGCCACTTCCATGTGCTTGGTGCGGGATCAATTGAAGAAGTTAGGGTCCAACGTGATAAAGGATTTGGTTTTGTGAGATACAGCACCCACGCAGAGGCTGCTATGGCCATTCAATTGGGGAATACTCAGTCTTATCTCTATGGCAAACAACTTAAGGTTTGTTTCATTCTCACTCGGTTCTATGGAGAAGGTAACCTATCAATATGAAAGAGCTCGTAATTCTCTCCTCTCCTGGAAGTCATTGCTGATTTTTTTTATAAAAAGAGTACTTAATTAAACCGTCACCTAGTGGGGATGAGATTTGAACCCGAGGCGGAAGGTCTCGGAGAAACCACTCTACCACTAGACCAACACACGTTGATTTTGTAGTCTAAGACTGCACACATCATTACATTGAATTTGAAGTCAGCATTTGCTGCCAACCATGAAATTTGTTATGCAAAATTGTGAATCTGAGCGCATGTACCCAGTACTTTCCATGTGTCGGCCATACTTCAACTTTCCTTTCTTGCTCCACGCTCCCCCGTTTACCTTTAATTTTGCTATCCACTTCCAAATAGGAAAACAACAATTTTTATGTTCAATATAATAAACTGTGGAATGTGGGAACTAATAATGGTTGTTTGACTTTACAGTGCTCATGGGGTAACAAACCAACCCCGCCCGGGACTAGCTCAAACCCACTCCTTCCACCTGTACAAGCACCCATGCATGGCGTTTCTGCCGCTGAGCTTTTAGCTTATGAACGGCAACTTGCTATGAGCAAGATGGGTGGCGTCTCTGCTCTGAATTATCACCAAGGGCAACATGGTCTGAAGGCAGCAACGATGGGGATGGGTGCAGGTGCCAGTCAGGCCATCTATGATGGTGGTTATCAGAGTCTCGCTGCTGCACAGCAGCTTATGTACTACCAGTAATAGAGCTCTTTAGATTTGATATGCGTAATTTTGAATGTTGGTGCCTATGTCGCCCCAATTTGAGTTGTTAACCTTTTCTAGGATGATGTGTAAAATCTTTGTTTCGCAACTTGATTTGTGCTGACCTTTTTGTATCTTGCGCTGTGTATGGATTTGTAGGAATTAAGCTGTGTGTGAGTGCCATATTGTTGTCACTGTTTTCTATTTTTTAAACTAGTTTCTTGTTTTCTTTTTAACTTCGTATTAATCATTTTACCATATGTTGGATTTGGTCGTTTCTTGGATTCTGATGTTCTACCGTCTACGCTATAATATTCCATTCAAACTTGAGTTTGTTTTTGTTTATTCATTACAACTCCGTATGATAACTTAACTTTACTCTTTTTTTTTATATATAATTTGATTTTTTTAATTGTTGCCCTACACTTTTAGTGGTCGTGAATTTCTATGCGTTATAAATTAAATGAGTAGTACCAGAATGAGGACATAAATACTTAATCGCATTAATAAGTAACATATTATATTACTTGAGTCATAAATCAATTTACAATTTAATATAAAATTCTCAAGGGAAATCACTGAAATACCTCTTATATAAGAACGAAGAAAAAAAAAAAGAAGCGTAATTTAATTTTAAATAATTAATAATTTGAGAAATACTAGAAAAAATAATTTTTAAAATTCAACAATATTTTCTCTTCCGAGATAGTACTGTCTTTCCGTTCGACTCTTTCCTAATAATTGTCAAAACTCAATCCATACCGGCATGAGTAGGGGTGTCGCGGTACGGTATACCTTACTAAAATTGTCATACCTTATACCTTACCTTTACCTTCGGTATGAAAAATTTCATACCGTTACCTTACCATACTTTTCGGTATACCTTACTTTCCGTATAATATTTTTACGTACCTATACCTTACCTTATTTTCGGTATACCTTACCTTACTTCGGTATACCTTTCTTACACGGTATACCTAAACTTATTTACTTTCGGTATATCTTACCTTAATTCGATATACCTTTTTTTTGCGATATACCAGAATTTATTTATAATGAAAATCACCTTAAACAAGGTCTAACATATAAAAAACATAAAGTATTATTTTTTAATAACATAATTTATGAGATAAACCACTAATATCATATAATTAATTACAATATATTAACTAACTATATTATTGTATTTTCATATAACTAATTAATTAGATTTAGGCATATAATTATAATTAATTTGATCATTTATGTATGATATATTATAAAAATAATACTATATTTTCATTAATTATATATTACAACTTATATTATATTTAGTAACTAATATATCGTCTAATTATATCATAATTATTTAGTTATGTAACAATATATATATATATATATATTAGTTTATCGTTATTATTTAAGATAATAAGTAGTATATAAGTTATTGTTCAATCTTTTTAATTATCAATAAATTCACATGTTTTTGTAGTTTGTCATTCATATTTATTAATTATAATTCATAATTTATGAATAAATAATGTTCTTATAATTCAAATCGAATATATATGTACATGTAATATTATAAATATATGTGTATATATATATATATCGATATATACCAAAATAACGGTATATACCAATTTTTTCGGTATATACCGCGGTACGGTATATGACGGTATACCTCGGTATTTGGAAAAATTATACCTTTACCTTACCTAAAAGTTCGGTACGGTATGATACCTTACCAAAAATTTCGGTATACCTTATATTCGGTATTTTACGGTATTTTTCGGTACGGTATACCGTTTTTTCGGTAAATTTTGATAGCCCTAGGCATGAGTCCATCAGAATGTGTTTGATAAGGCTTATTACCATGTTAATGTACGAAATGTATTAGGTTGAAATGAGTTATATATACACACACACACACGTATAATCTAGTTCGATCCAAGATTACTTGTTAAATGACTCTAGGCTTTAAATTATATGCCATTGCTAGGTTTAAAATGAGTTTCAAAACATCTTAAGAGTTAATAGGTAAAATTACCCATTTTTATAAAATAAACATTCACTCATTCTATTTATATTAATATATTTTATTATTATAATATTATAATATATTAAGTTCAATCAAAAATGTGTCAAAATAAACATAACGGAGTATAAAAATATGCATCCATACTAAAAAATATATGGTATATTATCATAATAATACATTAACTAAGTCATTAAAATTTCAACTAACGAGTAATACAATTAATTATGAATATGAAGAGTTTAATATTAAAATTTTGTTTATTTAATATTTAAAAAAAATATTTATTCATTTTATTAGTTACTAATTAAATATTAAATCATAATGATCTATTACCTAACAAATTAATATCTATTTTCATCATTTTATTACCATTATTTACTCACCCTTGTTAAGTATATCTTTCAAATTTTCAATTAGTAAACTTTGTATTCGTAAAATGTTTGTTTACATATTAAACCAATAGGTAGGCTTGATAAAAAAAAAAAAAAAATTGGATCAACATTCATTGCTATGTTTGTGAAGAAAATAAAAAAGAGATTATTTGATATCGAGTCCTTCCCGCCTGTGTAAAACCCTAAGTTTTATATCAGTATAGATTTCCAATCACTGTCAACGTTAGAAGACACCATAGTTTTCAGCCATTTTATCTAGCTATGGAGGTGGATATGGATGCTTCTCCCAGTTATTTTGACCCGGAGGACCTTAGCAGTAGAGAGCGCTTCCGTCGATACGGGTAATTTTCTCTTCCTTCATTTTTAACGCGGGTTAAGAGTGATTTATTCGATTATTTGGCGACATTTTTTGTATGGTTGGAGTTTGTATGCTGTATGCTTGTAGTGAGGGTCTGCATTTGTAAATTCTGAGTTCCATAATTAGATGGGTGAGGTTTTGATATTGTCTGATAATGTATCTTTTCCGAATATATGGATATTGATCCTTAAGAGGAGTTAGTTCATCTATATGTGTTTGGGTTATATTATTGTTCCTTATATAAGAGCAGAGTCTATTCATATTGAGCAACGGTGATGTTGGGTAGCTAGGAATATAGTGTTGTCTCTGCTTAATTATTGGAATTTCAGAGATATTCTAGAAATTAACTGTGCAAATGCTTGTCTCCGGGTTTTGTGGAATTTATGTTTTGGAATTATGGAGTTAAGGAGATATCAACATGTGCAGGAAGAGACATCCTTCTTCTACCCCGTCTCCCCACCATGATAATTCAGTCTCAAGATTTAGTAATGCTGCACTTTTTCTCGAAAACATCAAGCACGAGGTTGAGATGCTTGATACGGATATTGGAGGAACACCCTTTGAATCTGCTACTAAAAGGAGATCTTACCATGATGGTTATGGAGTATCCACAGCTGATGACAGCACCGATATGTTACGCAGGAGGGGAAGCGAATCTCTTAAGGTCTGTAAGAAGGAAGAAGATGAGCACATTGAAAGCGCAGATACGACTTTCTCTTTATTTGCCTCTCTACTGGATTCTGGTCTTCAAGGTATCTAATCACATGCTTGGCTTACAATTTATTGACTTCTGTTGATCCAATGATGGATATTTCTGCAGTAGTACATTCAAAATCTTTATTTTAGACTGACTTTGGTGGGTTTGTGTTGGATGTGACTATAATAGATCCTTACTATTTGGATTTTTTTTGTACATTTATTTGAGCATGTAATAAGCTGCTTGCTGTATAGAATGATGCTTTTATGTTGACTCGTCGAGTATTGATGTCCACAATAATTCTAGAGCCTTTGAAATGTGCAAGCATTTTCCACTCCATTGATCTTTTTTAACAACGAAGAAGCTGCTAGAGAGTGGCAGGAAAAACATGCATCTTGTCTTTGTTCCAATATCGGAGTCCTAGAAGTTGTTGGATGAAGTAGCTTCTGTGCAATCTTCCACTTCATTTATTGGCCATAAGTACACAAGACATGTAATGTAAAGCAGTTCTTGATATCAGGTGCATATCTCATGAATCTCCTCAGTGGCAGTTAATAAAGATCTTGAAGCGTGATTTGTTGGAGACAAGAGCTAAAATTTCTATTGACAGATGATCAACCTTATTATGCAGCAATAACAAATGTTCAAATTCTGTTTGGACATACATCGTATGAGATACTAAAATGGTTATTCGTACTATTTTTGATATATAAACAGGAGTCTTATTCTACTATATGCATTTGGCTGTACACTTGCATTTTGGCCTTCTCTTGTTAAGGAAAATGTTCATTTTCTGGTCTTTTCGTCGCAGATTACTAAGCAAGCTAATTCCAGATATTACACTTTTGCACCAATGCCCATTTTTTTTTTTGATGAACTGACTTGTCACTTTGCTGTTTATTTTCTGCAGGGTTGATGCCTATCCCTGATCTGATTCAACGTTTTGAGAGTTCATGCCGCAACGTTTCAGAGTCAATAAGGTCTTCACATGTGCACTTAACTACGACTCTTGGAATTAACTACATTTCATAATGTATCTAGATGAATGTTAACTTTATAGCCAACCCCAGTTGGGTGGTCTAATCTTTTCACTAAGCTGTGGACATATGAGAGCCCGTGCAAAATTAGTTTGACAACTATTACTTGGTTATACATTTAATTTGGTACTATATGCTCCCTTTGGGTTTTCAAGAAAAAAGATAAAATAATCTTCGGACCTTCCTATTTATTTAATGGCCACTCTGATGGCTTGACTTCATTTCTTGTCGTTTTGGGTGCAGATATGGTGCCAATGAGAGGTATAGAATAATCGAGGATAAACTAATGAGACAGAAAGCTCGATTCTTGCTTGATGAAGCTGCGACTTGGTCTCTTCTGTGGTATTTATATGGAAAGGGTAATCTACTAGACCGAATATGATTTTACTTATTGGATCTAGTTCTTGGAGCATCTCTTTTGAAACTCCTATCCCACTATATCATGCATGGATAGAAGGGGAATAGCTTAGAATTTCTACATGCGCAATATTGAATACTTCATAATCTTTTTGTCTGTCTTTATAATGTATCAAACCGAGGTTTCAAAAAGCGTTTTTTGCTTTGAGGTGTTTATCTATAGAGGCGCGAGGCGTAAGCCTCATGCAAAAGTGAGGCGCAAATATTAAAGTAACAAAATTATAGCAAATATCAATATATCAAAAAACACACAAATTTATACAAATATAATAAAACAAAAAGCAAAAGTCACAATCTAGTTGTATAATACCTTTACAGCGCCCGTCTCGGGCAGCCTTTGATGAGGATAACACCTTTTGTATGAGGTTTATGCCTCAAGGTGGGTGAGGGCCGGACTTTTTTACACGACTCGACTTAAAATTGCAAAACCTATCAATAATTAAATATAAAAAACTATTAAAGTTCAACCCTAAATGTGAAAAATGAAAAATAAAAACTAAACACAACAAAATATGATGGCAGAAGAAAAACATACACGCAACAACCCACGCTCGTCCTCTCCATTTATTCCTCCCCTACGTCCTCCTCTGCCCGCCACCACTCCTAGCCATCTGTACCACCACTTGTCGCCGATCAGCCGAGGAGGAGTTTATGTGAGGCGTGCCTCTTGACCGCGTTTTGAAACTATTTCATCCTTCAAGTTTCTTGTATATTTGCATAATAATTTTGTATTCATTTGATTTTTTGAAGGTCAATAATTATGCTAAGGTGTTTTCTTATTTTCTTGCAGGAAATGAAGAACTTCCAGATGATCTAATCCTGGTACACCCATAATTTAACATCTTGTGCAGCATGAGTGGTTTGCTTTAAATTTATGTCAGTTACTATAGAGTTTTGGAGCCTCGTTGGAGTTCTCAGTTCTTACATATTCTTGTTTTTTTTTGTAAAAACACCCAAGCTAAATGAAGTCCTTTATGACAGCTCCCAACAACTTCACATTTGGAGGCATGCCAATTTGTTATAGATGATCATACAGCACAATTATGCCTCAGAATTGTTCAGTGGCTGGAAGGTTTAGCTTCTAAAGCGCTTGATTTAGATGATAAGGTATGTGTGCATCAATACTTACACTATCGTACCAAATGATGATGATAATACAAGCATTTCACTATTATCTCTGTGTGTACCCGTGTTTGTTTTAATTCTGGTTCCTGGTGGTGTCATTGTTTTGTTTGTTATTTTGGATTAGCCTCTTGACTCCTAGTCATTGTATCTTGCAATATTTTGCTAGTATTATCTTCTAATAGGATATCCTAATCTTACTGGCCTGCTTATTGGACATGCTCTGTAGCCAAGAAATATGGTTCTGGATATAGGGATTAAAGTACTTGAAAATACTTTTGACGTCTCCAAGGAACCAAAGCTATAGTAAGGTAGTAAATGTCATTTGGCATCTTGCCACCTTGTTTGTGCTGAACCAATGAACTTATGAGAAATGCATTGTGCTGATATGATATTAAAATATACGAGGCAAGGTGCTTTGTTAATTTATGGTTGTATAACTTGCAACTCATACGTCGTTACCATATAGCACCTCTTTATCTATTATCAAGTTTGTACATTTGGCCTTAGATAGCCTATGTGCTGTATAATCAGGTGAAAAGTTAATCGTATTTGAATACTCTAGTTTATAGACTGATAATACTTGGATAAGTGGAAGTAATCTCTATATCTTGGATGTCAATGGAAAACTATAATATCTTTGATCTTTGGCCTCCAGCTATTGTATGACAGAATCAGGATTCAGGACCAGTAACTACATGCATGAGTTAATATAAATCCTGGCAAATTAGTTAATACTTACTACATCAAAGTTAAATAACTAGTTACAGTTTACAAGTTTACAGCTAAATCCACCATTCTACATGGGACTAAAGCAGTGAAATGCCCCACTTCAGTACAATTCCTCATACAAAGTTTTTTGAGGCTTCATGTGTTGACTTTCTCATGAAGAATATCAATTTTAACTGCTACTTTTCCTTCTTTTTTATATTACCAGGTCAGGGGGTCTCGTGTTGGCACTTACCTGCCAAGCTCTGGAGTTTGGCATCATACTCAAAGATATCTTAAAAGAGGTGCCTCGAATCTAAAGACAATCCATCACTTGGATTTTGATGCACCAACACGTGAACATGCTCAACAGCTGCTTGATGACAAAGTACATTTCTGCAAAAGCTTTAGCATATGAATAAATATATAGATAACACCAATATGTAGCTTAATTTGTTATTTTTTCTTTGTATTCCTTAACTTTTATGTTTAATAGTCACGAATTCTGTTACAATTGCTTGTTCTTCTTCTTCTTTGTTAGTGGATTTGTGAAACTATTATTGGTTACACGTTATTACATCAAAGTACCTTTTATTGCTAAAACTGTTTTGTTCAGTTTATACTTATGCATATCCTTTTTATAATAGAAACAAGATGAAGCTCTTTTAGAAGATATCTGGACTCTTCTAAGAGCTGGGAGACTAGAAGAGGCTTGTAAACTTTGCCGGTCTGCTGGGCAGGTATGAAGATCTGTTCAAAATTGTTAGATTTATTATTTTCACTCTTGGTTCCAAATGTCGGAAATCAGATTTCCTCATGTCGGGTGGAAACTTTGCTTTGGCAGCCATGGAGGGCTGCTAGTATATGCCCTTTTGGGGATTCCGGTATATTCCCGTCACTTGAAGTCCTAGAGAAAAATGGAAAGAACAGAAAGTTGCAGGCCATCGAACTGGAAAGTGGAATTGGTCATCAATTGTATCTTTGGAAATGGGCTTCCTATTGTGCATCTGAAGTAAGCTCCGAGTCAAAGCTAGTGCCTTTAACTTGTTTATAAGAGATGAACATAGATAAACTGATCATTGATATATATTGTAGAGCCGCTTCTTTACTCAGTGATTCTAGTCCTGTATTCTATATTTTCCTTGGAGATGCATGTTCCAGACATATGGAATCTGACATTGCTTTATCCAACCATTAAAAGATCCTGGAAACTTAACTGCTTAAGATATCATCTTGTGAGCATTGTCATCGTTTATATTGTGCTGCTGAATTGATATTGATCTTGTGGTTTTGTTTAGAAAATTGCTGAGCAAGATGGTGGAAAATATGAAAGTGCAGTATATGCAGCTCAATGCAGCAATCTGAAGCGCCTTCTTCCTGTTTGCACTGACTGGGAGGTTTGACTCTCTTATTCTGTGTAATATCCCCCCTCCACCCCCCCCCCCCTCCGCATGCGTGCACACACGTAAAAAGAAAAATGCACTTGCTGTTAAAGATGTTGTGCATTGGGTTGGGGGTAGTGGTGTATATCTGTCTGGCTATATATCGATTATAAGTGAACTTACTCTTCTCATATCCTTGTGCTTTTCGTGTCATCATTTTGTGTTTTCAGTCTGCATGCTGGGCAATGGCTAAATCATGGCTTGATGTCCAAGTTGATGTTCACATAGCTAGCTTGCGACCAGGTGGAGTTGATCAATTCAAGAATTTTGAAGAAGCAATTGAGAGAAGTCCAGGGCAAGCAGATCTTCTCTCTCAGGCTGGTGGATTGGATAGTTGGCCGCTTCATGTTCTGAATCAGCAACCGATGAATCTTTCATCCCTACTACAGAAGCTTCATTCAAGGTACATGTCAGGCTTCTGGAATTTAACATTTCTTGTTGTCAACAACTGATATTGGGCAATTCAATATTTTCACATAGTGAGACTGTGCACGAAGCTGTTACTCGAGCATGCAAGGACCAGCAAAGGCAAATCGAGGTAATAAGCCTTGTGGAGGAGGATTTATTTTCTGTGCTTCAACTAATTAGTTCATCAAAGTTACCAATCATATTGCGTATTACTATATTCTTGATGATGTTTGTTACTTGTTCACCAAAACTGACTGATTTAACATTATTGCAATGCATCAGTTTTTTTTTTCTTGACTTGTCATGACAATTCACTTCTACTTCCATTTTGGTGGTATGCTAGCACTTCTTTTCCCTGCTTGGACATCAACTTGCAGAGGAGATTCTTTTTTGTCTCTGCATGCTCTCATCTTTTTGTTGACTAGCTAATTATATCTTATTTTTGGGGACCATAATTTCCAATATTACACAACTTGTGTCAGTTTTACTACTGTCAGTCAATGACAAAATCCGTTATACAGATGCATCTGATGTTAGGAGACATACCTCATTTGCTAGACCTTGTTTATTCTTGGATATCACCTTCAGAGGATGACGGAAATATTTTCAGGTACTACTTACAATTTTCATTTTCATATTTTCAGGCAAACAATATTTTCCATTTTTCTGTCTTTTTAGTTGTGGTTGTATTCAGATCCGCCGTTCTAGCTGGAATCTTTCATATGTAGACCAAATAATACAATGCAAGCTAAAGCTTCTAGATTCATGGAGTTATAGAACAACATATAAGTTATCATGTTTGCATGTCCATTATTTGTCACTGAATGCAGAATTTTGTTATTTGTTTATTGGGATTCCTGATCAATCTAAGTGTGCTGGACATGCATCCTGTTATACAGGCCTCATGGTGACCCACAAATGATGCGCTTTGGTGCACACTTAGTGCTGGTGCTTCGGTACTTGCATGCAGATCAAATGAAAGATACTTTCAAAGAGAAGATACTGACGGTTGGCGACCTCATTATTCACATGTGAGTAGATGGTAGTTGTTTTATTGTTTAGACAGTCTGAGCATTGGGAATTCTCTCAATTCAAATATATCACCCTGAAATCTTATGCTCTTTTCATGTGCTTGTGTTTTATTGCTGGATGGTCTTTCAGGTATGCAATGTTCCTGTTTTCTACGCAGCATGAGGAGTTGGTTGGTATCTATGCTTCTCAGCTTGCTCGCCATCGCTGTGTTGATCTATATGTCCATATGATGGAATTGAGACTCAATAGCAGGTGCTCACTTAAAGGATGAGACTTGTGATATATTTGAATTTGGACATTCTTGATGTGTAATATCTTTATCTACTTTTTAAATTTTAATGATTAGCCTCATGAAAGTGCTTCTCATTCTAGTATATGCACGAGTCTTTACATCATTATCCTTTGGCTTCAGTTGGATACAATGATGTTGCATTATAGAGATTAAAGAGATATAAGGAATATATTTTTGGATCTTATCAATCATCACTCTTTGCATCTGTTAACCATCTACCTCAAATAATTTAGTAGCATAATTCCCTGCATTTTCTCCATATGCAGTGTGCATGTCAGGTACAAGATTTTTCTTTCAGCTATTGAGTATTTGCCTTTTTCTCCTGAGAATGATCTGAAAGGAAATTTTGAGGAAATCATTGAGAGGTAACTTTAGCTTATCATCTCTTATTCTTATTTTTTTTTTCTTTTTCTTTCTTTCTTTCCAATTTCTGACTTTGGTTGCCATCACAGAATTTTGTCACGGTCTCGAGAAACTGTTGCTGGAAAGCATGAAAATTTGTCTGATGTTGGGGAGCAACATCGCTTACAGAGCCAACAGAAAGCTATGGTTATTCAGTGGCTTTGCTTTACACCTCCGTCCACAATTAATGATGCCAAAGCTGTTACTAGAAAACTTGTCCTTCGTGCATTAATGCATAGGTAGTTTTTCTATCCTAATCTTCATGTAGTTCAATTGAATCAAATATAAACTGTAATATTGTCACAGCAGGTCAGGCTGAGATATACTTTTATGTTCTGAAATTTTTAGCCCAGTATTTCGACATAACATAATTAACATTCAAAACACATACTCAACATCTTTTATCCTGATTTACTCATCTAATTTTTTTATTACTACTTTCCTTGGCTGCTTCAGTAACAATGTTGTAGGAAGTGCTCATTTTCATGATCCTTTTGTTATACTTAATACGAGCTATTGCTTTTATATTTTTATTTTTAGTTTCTTTCAGTTGAATGATAAACTGCTTTTGGTGATATAGCAACTTGCTCTTCCGGGAGTTTGCTCTTATTTCTATGTGGAGGGTACCTGCATTACCTATCGGGGCTCACACGGTGCTTAGTTTACTTGCTGAGCCTTTGAAACAACTAACTGAAGTTCCCCTTTCTGCTGAGGATCCTGATGTTTCTGAGAATTTGAGAGAGTTCCAGGATTGGGTACGTCTTTGACATTTTTTCTTGTAGTATTGATAATATAATAACCTCTATTGCTGATTCCTCCAAGTCTTCTTTTTTTTTTTGTAATAATCAGAGTGAGTACTTTTCTTGTGATGCAAAATATCGCAACTGGCTAAAAATTAAACTAGAAAATGCGGAGGTTTCACCCAATGAACTTTCAGTGGAGGAAAAGCGGAGGGAAGTTACTGCAGCTAGAGAGTGTCTCGAGTCTACATTTTCGCTGCAACAACGTGAGCTGTTTCATTCCATTTGTACATTTCATTAATATAAGAAGGGAATTAGTTTACATGTGGGTTATACTGTTATTCTGAAAGTAATTATGTTAAGGCTTTGCACGATGAGTATGTTTAGTGTGAAACATCTAGAAGAGCAACACATGATAGTGCAGACTAACAGTTGTTCATGCTTGTTATTGTATATCAGGAAATAAAAATCCTTGGCTCATTCCAACTGATGATCAGTTGCATGAATCGTTAGAACCTGTATACCTGCAGCTGCATGCTACTGCCATTTTGACTCTACCTTCTGGTGAATGTGTGACCCCTGATGCTACTCTGTGCACAACATTAACAAGTGCCCTTTACTCATCAGTTAGTGAGGATGAAGTTCTGCATCGAGAACTAATGGTAAACATTTTAAGTTCCACTTTGAAATACCTTCTTCTGTTAAGGAAATACCAAACTGCTGCTACTAATCATTTATCTTGAAATGTTGTGGCTAAACTCTTCCAAATATAGTTTTTGTGATTTGCTCCCTACTACTTGTTGAATGAGATAACATTGTCCAGTCATGGACATGTACCTGTATTACTCTTTCAATGGAAGCTCAGGTTGCCAATGCTATTGACCTTTTGACTTTGGTAAATAATTCATGATAACAAGGAAGGAATAAAGAAAACACTGGCCAGCCATTGTCCCAGACCCGAGGATGATTGCTTGAGGGAAACAACTAATAATATTTTATTATTGTTGCTTTAATACATGCTTGTATAGTGTGTTATGGGTTTTCTTTTGAGAAGAACAAAATTAACAAAAGTCATCAAAAACCAATACAATAACTAATCTGACTAGCACAATATTAAGTATTTCAAATTGTTGTATCTTATAACTGTTACAAACCGTTAACTGTGTTATGGGTCATCTTTTGAATTTATAGTATTCTCAATCTGCAGGTGTCCGTCTCTCCTGTAGACAGCTCTTGTATTGAAGTTGTTCTTCGTTGCATGGCAGTGGAGGGGGATGGGCTTGGACCTCATGATCTCAATGATGGTGGAATTCTCGCTAAAGTCATGGCGGCTGGCTTCAAAGGTATAGCATAGCCTATTCTAGTCATGTACCTATCGTATCATCTTACTGCAAGTGCAAGCTAGGTTGATATTAAAAAGTATTTGGTGAGGTTAAGAAATCTGTACTCATGCAGAATATTGATTTTTTGTACATTTAGAGGTCTTCTGTTGCCTATGTTTCGTTGTTTTCAGAGGGATTGCGGGTGCTATTCTGTTTCCAAGCATTATACTAGCTCTTAATACGAAATGTTACTGGCCTACTGGACTTGAAGTTATAATGAAAATGGAAAACTTTTGGCAGGCAGAATATATATATCTGTTCTCTGTAATTAACTACTAACAGTAACATGCCTGACTGTTTTCCATTTCTTTATATATATAAAATTTGTATACCACATTATAAAATTATCTATATCTGTATGTCAGGAGAGCTTGCTCGTTTTCAAGCTGGAGTAATATTAAAGATCTCCCGCTTGGATGCTTGGTATTCAAGTTCCAGTGGTTCTCTTGATGGGCCTGCAACATATATAGTTCGTGGCCTTTGTCGCAAATGTTGCATTCCAGAGATTTTTCTTCGATCTATGGAGGTAGGATATTATTTAAATACTGCCTTTCATATTTCATGTATGTTATCATGCTACTCATTGCATAAAATCACCATTTCCATTGGCTTTCCTATTGGGACAAAAGTGATGTGAATCATGTGATGTGTATTTGTGGATTCTATAGGTCTCTGTTTCACTCATGGAGTCTGGATATCAACCAGAGAGGCATCACGAGCTGATTGAACTAGTTACCTCTCCAGAAACTGATTTTCTCCATTTATTCAGCAAGGGGCAGTTAGAGGTATATTTCCTCTCAAGATCTCAATGCATGTATAGGCAGTATTTCTATCTGAAACTGGTTGATGAATCATGCGTACTCAAAATTGCTAGATTGTGTTTTGAATGTGTTTGCTTTGTGATATTCTTCTACCTGCATCTTGTACTTTAGCTTTCTGCATATATTTAGTTAATTCTTTTTTGATTTAATTGAACCCAAATGCCGAATTGGATTTACAAAAACGGGATAAACTGTGTTAATTTTTTCCCATCACGTCACACGTAAGTAAAGCAGCAGAATATATCTTTTGTGTTGATTGTATCCACATATATAAGTCTCTTTGTGAAGTTGTCTTAGAATGCTACTCGCCATCATCTCTAACCTGATGTATGAAATCGTTTTAATACACGTGACATGCAGGAACTCCTCTTGTTTGAGAGAGAATACACAATAAATGAGATGGATCTCGAGGAGTCGCGGAATTCTTGAGTAGCAGCAGTCCAATTCCCACACTTAAGAAGCAATTAGGAATTTCATGGACTCCCTATTTGAGTAGGGCAGCAATGCATAAAGAAAGGCCGAATCCAAGGAAAGAAAAGTCGAAGCTAGCAGCACTACCTTGCACCGGAAACAGTGTGATAGCATTACAAGTCACACCATTATCTTCGTATTTTGTATAAAATTTGGATGATTATTTTGTGCTTTAGAGCTCTCGTTAATGTTAGTGACTAGTGAGGTTAGGTTTCTCATGGTGATCTGAGTTGAAATGCAACGGCCATGTAACTCAATCAACCACATACTGGTGGACCGCACGAACAAAGTGTTTTAGCTATTCGTCTTTGTTACATTGATTTATTGTGACAGTAGTGCACTGACTAATGGCTATGTATCTAGAATCAGAAATTTAACTAGCAAAAGAGTTCGTTCTAGTTAACTTGTCGAAAATCGACGGAAAATTATTTTATAAATTATTTTTTGAAATAATATATTTTTAGCCTATTTTTTTTTATAACATTTTAGATTTTAAAAGTTTGAATATGTTATATTAAAATTATTGTTTTAACCTATTTTTTCTATTTAAAAGTGATATAAATTAACAAATTATTATAATATTATTTACAATAATTTATGTTATTTATAAAATATTGATAAAAATCATGTTACCTTATGATTTATTAACATAATTGCAAATTCATGCTACTGAAAAATTATATTGTAGCAGAATATACGTGTTACATAAAGATTCATCACGTGTAAAATTTATTGGTATATAATCACTTTATATCGTAATTTAAATATTGACTCTTTATTTGTTTGATAAAAATTAATTATTTGATCAAATGAAATCAAATATTATAATTAATAATATTTAATATGATTATTTAAGATAAATAATAATATTGGATATAAATGATGTTAGATAGAACCATAAAATTATATCGTTGTAGAATATACGGTTACATAAAGACTCATCACGTGTAAAATTTATTGTTACATAATACTTTATATTGTAATTTAAAAATAAAATTTTAAAAATTGACTCTTTATTTGTTTGATAAAAGTTAATTATTTGATCAAATCAAATAAATATTTGAATTAATAATGAATAATATGATTATTTAAGATGAATAATAATGCTGAATATAAGTGATGTTAGATAGAACCATAAAATAAGATAATAAGTTTAAAAATGTCTTTGTATTAGTCATTATTATAAATTGGTCGAACCAATTATCATATAAGCTATAAGCTTTATGTTCAACAATAATTTAATAAATATTATAATTAATAAATAATAATATGATGATTTAAGATGAATAAGAATCCTAAAAAATATGATGTTTAGATAGAATCATAAAAAAAAGTGTAATTATGTTAAATAATAATAAACAATCTAATTGAATTGAGAATAAAATCTTAGCACAATAACAATATATAGTTATGTTAAATTTATAATATATATTGGATGTATTAAAATCTATATAATATATATTTAATGTATTAAAATCTATATATTGCAACATGGAATGAAAAAATTGTCAAATATGAAAAAACTCTATTAGAGGATTTTAATTAAATAAATATTACTATGTGTCGTTTTAGGAATGAAGAAATCGTTAATTAAATATTATTGTTTGTCAGTTATGGAATGAATAAATCGTCAAATATAAACCAAAAATATTGAAGAAATTTAGGAATAACATATGGAGAATAATTAATTAAATATTATGATCGATTGAATTTACTTAAATCAAGAAATTGTAAAAAAAAAACAAAAATATTGACTTATCGAAATAAAAAAATCGTGTGGAATACAAAAATTATGATGATTGATTGTTATATAAAATATAATTAAATTATATTAATTAAATTATCATATATAATAAGAATGTTTATGGTGATGCCACATAAGCCTTGTATTAAGGAGAGGTTTCGAAATGTATTCCGTTAATATTATATAGATAAAACCAAAACAATTAAATTAGACATATTTGGTTTGGATTATCTGCTTTCTCCAATTTGGGTTCGACTCGCTGTCAACGATATCTTTTGCATCTCTGTTTTCTAGAGGATATTTTCTGAATTATTTAGTTTGCATTCAGATAAACATTCAAACAGCCAAATAAATTATCAAACTTCAGAGACTGAAAAAAGAAAGGGTGAGCCGTGGCATTGTTGCACGTAGATAAACTAGGCTTTATACAGGCTAATGAAGGCGAAGGCGAAGGAAAATCATGTGTATGTTAATATCAATAGATCACCATTAGTACATTTCATTGTCTACAAGCACTACTTTCCATCCTTACAATTAAAGCACCAAAATGCAAAGGATGTAGCCCCTCCATCAACTGCACAAATATCCAGCATATTCACCAGAACCTGTTCCTGACATAGAGGAGGAGAAAAACAACTCCTAGAACAACAGCAACCGGGGCCCACTTCCGAATCAGAGCCTAATCCATTACATGAGAAACTGAGTTACTTATACATGGCTTGTAATGTATAATACTTACTTACTCCTTAAATGCCTTATATACAAGATCAAAAGGCGCACATAACGTTGCAATGAAAAGGAAAGTCGCAACTAAGTTAACAACTGCTTTTGAATATTGGAAATTCATCAATGAAGACCAAGGCTTTAAAATGGTTTGTTGGAGAAAAAAGTCTTCCACAAAAAAATTACAATTATTTTCATAGAACTTTGGCATTGTTGAAATGCAACCCCAGGGTCATTGAACCTTAAACTGCTAGATTTTCCTAACTTTCTACCAAGAATTATCAAACTGACCTGTCGGTTCAAGTCCCTTGCTCTATCTGCATATATTCTAGATTCAGAAGTCAAGCGATTGGACATCTGGCTGACCTCTGCAAAGTTTATATTGGAAAGATATGATAAAATCAAATTTGAGTTCACAAAAGAAAATGTAGGTATTAGATGCAAACTAGTTCAGTAAAGTGAAGAAAAAAGACCAACACAAGATCATCTGGGGTGAACAAGAATTGGGGATCGGAAGAAATGATAATCACAACTGAACTCTAGGTAAAAGTTTCAAAGTAGAAGTGTAAGCAAGCTAACAAACATCTCTAGGCTACTAAGCCAAGTTCTTATAGACAATGACAACATGAAATCAATTATGAGAAGATCACTTACGTTCTAACTTTTCACCAACACCGAGAACTTCTTGAACATTCCGTGTCATTATCTGGTGAACTTCGTAGAGTTCATCATTCAACTTTGCTATATTTCTTTGACTCGTAGTGTCTTGGTAGAGTTTCTTTGTCTTCTGTATGAATGTATCTAGAAAATGCCAGAGCACATGATGAGGAAGACCAGAAAAGGAAAAGAAAAGTCAGAAAACAACACGATCAAATACCAAATTACGGAAAGCATGTAACATGATTGAGCAAAAGCTTACCAAATTTGATAAAAGCATATGGTCTTGCAGCAGTTTCTATCTGATTCCCATACACACGTTCAAATTCATTCTTGAGATCTTCTAGATATTGAAAGGCAAGTTTCTTAGGGTAAGCACGATCACACATTGTCAAATAGCATACACGCTCTTCAATAATATAACTAGACTCCCAATTTAAGGTTTTACATTCCAGTGGAGGAGCAAATACGGATAATACCAACAATATTGAGCAACAAGTCTATCAGAATTATTTGATGGCATGGTAAATAAGCCATTACATCAAACGAAGAGAGTTAAAGTTTCTGCCATTATGAAGCTGTTTTAAGGCACATCAGGTATTGAATAATTGACTACGAATATTTATTGATGGGTCAAACATGCTATGACATGCATTTCCACTTTCCACTTCCAGAATACTGGTAAAGGACGATGACCCCAGGAGCCCTGGTAAACCTAAGAACAATTCAGTGCTTAAAGCAATAATGATTTTCCGACAAAGATTTTGGAATGCATGCAATTAGTAAAAGTCAAGACCATTGAATCTTTACCTTTTTTTACTAAAATTAAATGTTTGAATAAGAGGGTAGATTTGTCTGACAATCATTTGACATACGGTAATTGAGTACACTAAGTCCTTTGATGTGCATAAGCACATAAAAATTGACAAAACTCAACCAAAATATGCACAAGGATACTGGAATATATATGGCCCTGTTTCAATTGACATTCTTGATGGCTCATTTTGTCCTCTTGCAAGGTTTTTGAACAAAGCTTTTACTTGCTGTTTGTAATAGTCCATGTCTGTCATGTCACGACCATCATCCAGTCCCTCTACTAATGGAAGGCCATCAACAGCACGAGCTATCATTGTCAATTTCACCATCTTCGTCAAGTCTCACGGCTATAACAAAACTAGTACACATTAATTAGTCTTGTTACTTGAATTAAATTTGCTTCTGCATACACTATTGCCATCTCTGAAGAAAAGGAGATGAGGTTAGACCGTTGGAGGATAGGTCAAATGTTCATCGACAGTTTTCAGCGGGAAATAATTAGTTCTTGACATAGTTACCAAACACTAAGTTTTATGATAAAAACTTCCTTTCAGCATGAAGTTGGTGTTAAACACACAGAATTATCAAAACGAAAGAACGGTACAAGCATAAACACTAGAACAGTAAAGCAAGCAATAGAAAAATTCAGCATTCCACTTCTAGCCGTCATGATTTCAAGAGTTGTGCATTTTGTGCTATTCAGCATGCAACAAATGGCTAACAAACATGAAGGGAAATCTAAGCCCCATGCAGTAACGACTTCAAAGCAGTAGATGAGAATACGATATGATCTCTAGTGTTCAAGTTCAACGCATTTCATACAATGCTGGAATGGGAAAATGCATAATAAATTCCGTGCCTTGCTTCTAAGCAAATAACAATAAAATCAACACAACAGCTCTGTTTTTCAGCTCACTACCTCCACTAAATCACTAAATAACGATATTAATCGAGAATCACCAGCAACCACTAATGTCAGAACAAGGTATGATAGAATCCGCCATCAACAACACACAGACACGGAAATGCATTAAAGAAGTTGCATACCAACGACACGCGAAGATGAGCGCCTCGTTTGATGCGAAGGAAAATCCACAAGCTGCGATGAGTTAATTATGAGATTAAACAGCAAGAACAACAAATCGCAGCATTTGAAATGGATCGTGTTGTAGAAAATTGAAGGATCTAAGGAAACAAATTGTGATGAAGAATATGGCAATCTACACAATCAGGTTTTGGGGGAGGTGCAGCAAATACAATAATATGAACATGAATTGGGGTTTTGGGGACTATCAGTAAATGAAAATTGTAATATGGGCAAAATCAATTTGAAGCTATTTACAGAAATTATTATCTGGAAATTGCCCCAATATCATCAAAATTGTTTTATTTTGTTTTTTGCTTCTACAAAACATATATTTCCCCACTTGCAAGTAGTTTCATTTAAGAATTTTATATTTAACATATGTTCTTTGATTCATAAATTTATCTTTTCTTAAATTTCTTCTTTCTTATTCCTTCATATCTACATTGTAATTCTACTATATGGTTTTTTTTCTCATACATCTCATCTTAAGAATAATAATATTGTTTATATTTTTTTACCCAAAATGTGAAGAAAAATGATCAAGTTTGTTGAGACATTTAAAAAAAATAATAAGAGGATCAAAATTATTAGGACATAATAGAGTGAGTAGAAGAAAAATATATAAAAATCAAGTTAAATTTTCAAAAAACAAAAAGAAAAGATTCTAATTTTTCTTCTATAAATAAAATAAATTCCATAAATTATTTTTTGTTCTCATTTTTTACATTGTTATTTATAAAAAATAAGGTTGAGACCTAGGCTCCCATGTCATAGGTATCAAGTACCAAAGACAGAAAATCTAACTAACGTATCTTTTACTCTCCATTTTTTCTTCTTACTATCTACAATGCACTTCCTCCTCTTCTATAGCACCTCTTCGGACGTCCAACTCTCCACCGCCCACCTCAATTGCCACCGTCCACCTCAATTCACAAGCTGTGAAACAACCTTCCACCACTACCACCGTTCGGAGCTCACCATCATCACTATCTGCCCCACCCGTATAAATACACACATCTTAATACCCTCCATACTTTACGTATACGGGTGTGTAATCCGCCATCTACAATAAAAAATGAATGTAATAAGGAATCAGAAGTAATATGTAACATATAAGTGTCGGGAAAACGTCTACATATGCAATTCATCCAAAACCGCTCGGGTAAAGTAAATATATAGAAATACCACGAGTTATATGTATCAGTGGTAATTAGATCTTTCCGTGCAGTATTTATATATTCATGTTTGGAAACTATATACCTATACATAAGACCCAATACTGCTCGGGTAAGATTAACCATAGCAAATACCTCTGGTATAGGGTACCGGCGGTAGATGTATTTTTTCGAGTCGTATTGGTAGATTCACGTATGTTAACATCTAGCATACAAAAAACATAAATACCGCTCGGGTAAGATTAATCATAGCAAATACCTCTGGTATAGAGTACCGGCGGTAGATGTGTTTTTCCGAGCTGTATTGATAGATTCACGTAGGATAACATCTAGTATACCTAAAAACATAAATATCGCGCGCATATAAATAAACTACAAAAATACCGCATGTACATATACTAGCGGTAGTTCTCCCAAATCTGCGGTTTTGATATTCTACAGAATAAAATAGCTATATTAGGTTATTACCTGAATTTTGTCTGATAAATTTCATCAATTTGACGAGTTCAAGCAGGTACTCGAGAGAGAAAATGTAGCTAAACAAAAATGTGATTTCTGAAGTGGTTATGTAGATATGAACATAATCATTAAAGTCAGTTAGTTGAGATAGGTGGTCAAAAAGTGAGTAATTTTAATATAAACATTTTGATGTATGTATTTTCTTTATCTACAATTAGCAAAGCGAGTATTTATCATAGTTACCACAATTCAAAATTCGATTTATATTTGCAACTTTCAGAAAATTCTTGAATATATTTGCAAACTATAAATATGAGACAATATTATATAAGAATCAGAGTCTCCTTATCTTTATTTTCTTTTTAAATCCTCCATATTTTGAGATTTTCGTAAAAATATTTGTAGTGGGCGACTTCCGAAATCAAAACCTCGTATTTAATTAGGAAAATGAGATAATTTTTTATCCTTAAATGACACAAAAATCATGATAAGTTAGTTAATCCACATCAAAGTATTGTGTGCGTAACAAAATGTGATCAGAGAGATTTTCTGGTGTCCAAAGCAGAAGCAGCGGAGTCGATATAGAGCAGCAAGCATGCATAAACCATCTGCTTCAACCGATCAATCTTATCCAAAACCTCACTTTTATCCAATCCTAAGATGCTCCTCACCTTATCCAACCACTCATTAGCTTGTTTCAGCTGAGACAATGTTACAGCAATTTGGCCGGTCTGCTCTAGAGCTCGAGCCGAGCTCTCCCTCCCCTTCTTCTCTTCGCTGCTGCAGCCACCGAGAGCTTCTTCGAGGAAATTCAAGAACCAGTACTGTGTTTCATTAGTCAGAATCCTCACCACCTCGATCATCTCTTTCATGTTGTCTCCCTTCGACCACTCTTGCTTATCAACACTGCTGAGTTTTGATGAGATCATCAGAGCCAAATAAATCAAATGTAAAGACAGAGAGTGAATCCTAATTTGCTTTAAAATAAATCAATAATGATAATAGATATCAAATTACTTGCCCTATCCAAAGATTTCAAGTCATTATTGGGTCAATTCGATAAGGACCGAACCCGATTTGAAATCTATCCAATTCAATAAGGACCTGAATTCAATAAGAGTCAAACTCAAACTCATTAACTTCGTGTTAAAATATCGTATCATATTAAAAATTTAAAAATTGACAGTGATTTTTAAGTGCCTTTTCATGAGTAAAAAACCACTAATCATATAACCACCACCTTCATACTATAAGATAAAAATATTGATAACCATCTGCATTTTTTAATAAATGTATATTAGTATATTTTTATCGCACAATCGGTATGGCCAAATTGGTGGAATATAGATAGTCCTACTATTGATGAACTGACTGCAACTAAGGAAAAAGCACCAACCATAAAGCAGTAGCTATATTAACATGATAAATTGGTAATCAATTGTCAAGGCTACGTTTTTACATTACTATGCAGCAAAAAGGTCTGACTGCAAAAAGAATAATGCTTTTTACCTACCAAAATCACATCGCTGTTCCACCAATTGGAACTATCAATTCATCACATATACATTGTAATAAATCAGGTTGTACAAGATATAGCTAAGCCCACGTACTATACTGCAATACTTCCAATAGTCATCTACAGCTGCAACGGCAGATGATATATTTGTCCAGTGATTATGTTTTAAGAGATGATTATCTAAGCTTCGAGTCACCACCCCTGCTCCGGAATGTTGATAATGAGAAAAACGATCTTGGTGCTGAAAAATCAAAATACATGTCAAAGTGTGCTTCAAGACCAGACATGTATGCATATAATGCAAAACCTCTGGTTTTAACTTGAAAGATTAACTAGATTGGGAGTTGGAGCTAATTAAAAAGTCGCAGTTATCTTCTATGGGCTTTAGAGGACAAGTTGTGAATCTAGGAAGAGGTCCTTGTAGTTCATTGGCTACTATCATATAGTTAAAGTAGGGTAATTTTTCATAATTATTTTGAGTTTTTATTATGGAAAGATGCGGTAAAGTAAATTTCACCTTTGATTGTGTTTCCAGATAAGTGATCTTTCTGGAGTTTGAAGCTGGCTGGAGGTGCTGGGATCGAACATTGAACTGTGAAGGAAAATAGTTATAGTCCTGAGTTAACAACACACCTTTAAAGCTCAAGCCTGATCATTATTGTATATATAAGGGCAATAAAAGTAGAGAATAGAACACAAAATCACCAGCCTGAGAGATTTCGAGAAGATTGCACCATCAGAAACAAATAATGTTTGCAGTCATTCTTGCAAAAACAGGAACTGGTGAAAAATTATGTCTTGTTTAGTTAAGAAGAGGAAGAAAGACAAAACTATTCATACTTGATCACCTTAAGTGATAATTGAGTGTGTTTATGTGTATGCAACAGTGAGCCATGAAATGGGAGAGCATTCAAAAACGAAGAAAAAATATATCATCACATAATGTTCTGCGACTGATAAATTTAGTACATCCATTCAAAGACTTCTCAGTAGTTATTTTTCTCTAAATTGACCAAACTAAAAATCGTTAAACATGTTTGGGTCATTTCCAGAAGCACTGCTGTAAAGTCTCAGCTTAAAAAGTAAGACTGCTTTTATAAAGAAAGACAACTTTTGACTAATATATGCAGAAACAGCAAATGGGAGTAACACTATGAAATCAAGTTTACTTGCACATGAAGAGCTTGAGACAGAAAACGACAAAGCTTTTGAATAGACAAGGAAACATGTATCATAAATCACCTGATTCATTGAAATATTCGCAATCATTGAAGCTATCTTCAGAAGCTTGAGCATGAGAAAATCCCATTCTTGACTTCCTCAGATCGTCAGATGACCTATTGGCAGGATCTCTTCCATCTTCAGTATCATCATCTCCTTCAGATGTGGTCACAGAGATCCAGTCAGCCAAACTCTCTGAACCACGACTTTTCCTTCCAAACTTCAGCAACCTCTTGAAGCCGTGTGTCATATCTTTGCGGGATACATTGTTGGAGGAATGGACAACCAGCATCGGCTTTTGCGCAGTTCCCCATTTCTTCCTCATTCGAGCAGCATCAGTTTCTATTTTGAAGGAGTTTGAATTTGAAGATGCAGGACTTCCTCCTGGGGAGTCCACTGAATGATCAATATCAGACATTTCAAGAGGGTAAGAAAAGGGACGATGAGAATGTGAATTCCATGACACAGGACTTTCCCCCGCCCAATCTGGCATAGATTCAACAGGGTGGAAGCTCGAAGCAATAGGCAACTTAGAACCTAAAGCCTGGTCCACAAGAGAAAATGTTAAAGTGCTATCACCATTTTCTGATCCAGAATTAGAAGAATTATCTGGTTCCATCCCCTCCTTTAGTTCCTCATTGTCAGACAAATCCTGACCTTCAGTCTTCAAGCTCTCGAGTTCTTCATCTTCAACCATACTTAGAAACTCATCCGATCCAGATTCCACGTCATCATTTTCTTCTTCATTATGTGTAAGCTCAGATATGCCTGAGGCCTTCTCCCTTGCAATACTCGATTGAGCAACAAAGCTTTTGCGACTACCCTTTTTCAGAAAAGGCCTGGCTACAACAGTTTTCTGGATCCCCTCTTTGAGTTTCGGTGTGGACACAACCCCGTCATAGTCCATGGGAGACATTTCTCTGAAGTCGCTTGGATTTGCAGAACTTTTCCTCATTGACTGTACTCGATGTGACTTATCCTCCCTAACAACAGGCACTTCATCATTCGAGCTTCTGGTGCGGACATAGCTTTTAAGTTGTGAACGAGTTATTTTATTGGCTCCAAACGGCTTGGAGTTTTCTTTTCTCATAATATCAATAAAGTTTGGGACAGATTGTGCAAGTGAATTATCAGGTGGCATCCTCCGTATCCCAGAGCTAATGCTAGAATTTTTTGCAGCAGACCTTGGGGCAGGAGCTGCAGTGCGAGTACATAATGAACTTTTATTAATGGCCAAATGCTTTTTACCCTGGGCACCTCTAGAAATACCATCTCTAGACGAGGCATCATTTAAACACTTATTCTCAGGGAGATTATTCTGCTCTGGAAAATCTGATCCTTCCTCATCAACGTCACTGTCCCCAAAAACTAAATGTTGCTGTCAAAAGGAAACTTTTATATAGTCGGTTAAAAATCAACAGAAAGACTACAGAAAATCCTAAAATTAGAAAATAGATGTAAGATGATCCCATTCATCAGAGGCATATCTCTATAACACAACTATAGATCTACCTGTTCCCTTTTCATATTTGACCTGCTATTATATGACCTGATCCGCTCAGCACGTCGATTCGCACTTGATATGGAATCTTGTTCAAAATTCTTGGCCTTCATTTCTGATCTATTCCTCTCAATACTATCCTGCATAGATTTCAACCTAGCTTCTTTCTCTTCCCTGTTGGCACTCCAATCTCTCCTCAGCTTTGCATCCCTCTTTTGCATATACTTATCATAAAGTTTCCCCCGAGCGCTCTCTGTATATATAACATCACTGTCGTACTGGCTATCCATGGCTTTCATGGGGGAGACAGCATCAAACTTGGTTGAGTTCTTAGAAATCCTACTAGATTGAGCTGATGGGTAGTTGTCATCTGCTATCGGTTTTGTGTATTGTAAACTACTTGATGGTTCACGTGGCATGCTTTCTAACCTTCCTTTACGGGCAGAGTTGGGTTGCTCTCCAGGTTGTCGTAACTTATGCTCAGCAAACATTTTCTCAAGCTCACTAGCTTTCATCTTCAAATCATCAAATTCCTGATTACCCTTTGTTTGCCTCACTCTCTGAGCTTTGCTTGTGGGCGTTAAGAAAGAATCAGAACTTTC
The DNA here is from genome assembly GCA_026898415.1 of Leonotis leonurus. NCBI lineage: Eukaryota > Viridiplantae > Streptophyta > Magnoliopsida > Lamiales > Lamiaceae > Leonotis > Leonotis leonurus. The sequence goes on from JAPKLX010000001.1 coordinate 7,326,258, forward strand.
CTGAGTCTCTGCTGTTACTTGACCAGAAAATTGTGCCCTGCTGCTTCCACTAAAACTAGCATCATCTCGCTGAGCTCTTGCATTCTTATTCAGCTCGGCAGTCGATGCTTTCCTAGCGAACTTCAGTCTAGGAGGTCCAGAATCTTCAAGACTTGACACACGAGTGTCTGATACTTTCTCAGACATGAGCGGTTCTTTCTTTTCAACAACTTCAATTTTCCCCAAAGGTGTTACCTCAGCACTGGCTGCTACAGAAGACGGGGTTGCCCTCTCAAACATGTGGGATTCTTTCTTATCAGCTACTTCAGTTTCCCTAACAGACCATACGTCAAGCGGAGCAGGGGACAAATCCCCTTCTATCCCCTTAAAACGGGAAGTAAACGCCAGTCTGATTCTCGAACCAGCACCACCGTCAACTACCCTCGAACCAGGTGCAGCTTTCTGGGTAGATCTCACCTTAAATTCCTTACCAGACTCATCACTTTGATCAGAAATTTCACTCTGCTGATCAGATTTGTTCTGCACACGCATAATTTGAGAAAAAGACTGATCCTTGAATCCAATCATCTGTGCCTTGGAGCCACTGACCTCTTCACCCCTCAATTTCCCGTGGTTCCTGAACCCAACCACCCCCTGGTTTTTACCCATGTCCGGCATTCTAATTTCGTCCTCTGATCTTTCTTGATCCTCAGACCTGCTTGTAAACGACTTTGACTGAGTCTTCCACCGCTCTTGATGTTTCAAAACATCACTTTCACTAGAACCCAAATGTGAACTAGTCTTGTTAGACTCCAAAAATTGCTCAGAACTAGCAAAGGAAACATCTTTCGATCCAACAGAGTTAGGAACACCCTTAATTTCCGACGATACCTGTGCATTATCATCGTTCAAGTCCCAAACTTTTTTACCGTCGCAAGAAGCCGCTGCAGGTGCTGTATTACAAGCGGGGCTATCGGCATCCTTCTTGTCGGAACTAAAATCCATGCTTATGCTCATATCACTTGCGCCACTCCATCTCCTAAAAACCGCCTTCTCCGACACGTCAGACGACAGCCTGCGCAGCTCAGCAGCCTTCACAACGGCGGTGGGTTTCCCACCGGAGTTCTCTTTCTGCTTATTCTCGAACATGTTGATCCTGTCTTGCACACTGAGTCGCCTCGACGACAGACTCGCTTGAATCGAGGACTGGGGGGGATCGGGGTTTGATGAGCTCTCATCCTCCCTCTCGCTGGGGTTGTTTGCGGCTTCCATCTCGGTGCTGGACTCTCTACCGAAAGCGCGACGTGTGGGGGGATCCGACGATGGCGGAGCAAGTGCCACGTCATCATCATCGTCAATAGACATGTCGGAACCGTACGAGGAACGGACAGCGCGATCGTCGGGCGCAGATCTCCATGGGTGGGTGAGATGGGGCCGTCTCTCATTTAGCGATTTGAACTTGCTGCATGCTTCGCTGAAACACCACGCAAAATTGCCATTAGTTGGAGAGAGAGAGAGAGTGAGAGGGGGTGAGAGAGAGAAATTAGTATTGGCCCAATGTGGGTATAAATTAAAAATTTTATCTCATCTAAGATCTTTTGGACCCAGATCATTATCGATCCAAAAGTATCTATTAAATTTCAATAGGCCCATTTGTTTTTAATTGTTTTTTCTTTTTGAAAAAAATAAAATAACAATAATAATATATTTGAATTAAAATAGACTCCTTTTATACAAGCTTACTATTTCTTACATGAAGATTGAAGAGTGAAACATAAAGCCAAGGCAGCTATAGAACTGACTTTATCTCCAAAAAGAAAGTTTAGAAGTGCCTTATGACAGAGGATTAGTTTATTACTTTTGTTCTCTTCTCTACTGTTTATATTGATGATATCATTTTATATATTTTATATAATACTACATGTTTTGAATAGAGAAGCTCGCGCAAGATCACACAAATTTTAAGTCCTTACTTTAAACGATGAGCACCAAAGCTATCTGCAAAGTTGTGGAGTTCTGATACTGTGTGAATATTGAAGCCGGCAGCAGCCGCACGATCACAGGCATTCGAGAGGTCCTGTCGTGCTGCAACGAGTCTTACATCAATAGCCCTCAGAAGCTCCTTCCTGTAATCATGACAACAATGATTGTAGAAGAAACGCAGATAACGAGTCAATAGATATAGAGAGGGGGGAAAGAAAGCATAGAGTAAGGAGCAATACAGCAAAAATAAAGTCTGTGACTCTGTATCCATCTGCAGATTCAACAATTAGTTTACTAGTAGTGCTAATAGATTTCCTCAATGACCTATGCTCAAATTCTCAGGAATATGTAGACAGTCTGAACTCGTTTATCATTTGTCGCACAGCAAAAGGGCCACCATCCTCATGAATATATTTGAGAGTTAAAATGGCACCATATAAACAGATAAATCCCAACTTCCAGATGTAAGTTGGTTACTCTAGAGTCTAGAGTCACAAAATAACATATTAGAACCACATTAAGTCATCTAATTTCATCATCATTCAGTCCACACACACAGTAAAGAAGTGGGGAGGTCATACTTTGTGGCATCATCTCCTGATGGCACTCCAGAACCACCGCCACCTGTAAACAATAGATAAGATTAATATTGGGAAAATTATTTGATAACACCAGTGAGAAAAGAGAATAATTTCTTAAAGACACCTAGCAGATGATATTATGCATTCAAGAATATCTTTTCGTTTTGAATACCATCTTTATTACTTGTTAATATATTAAACTTGGATGGAATTTGCTAGTGAAAGACACTTGCCATAATTATATGAAATAACTTTTTCCAGTTATAGTGTTGTGTGAAAGTGAAATTTTAAGGCGTCTGAAGGTTTACTTATTATTCTTAAATCAAGCTATCAAAAGAGAGAATGATGAACACCAAGCAAAATGATATCCGCTCTTGCATTAAGCATTCAGGAATCAGGAGTAGGTTAACTTTTTAGAGAACATTAGCTAAATGAAATACATATGGTGAACACCAAGCAAAATCATAATCCGCGGTGGGCACAACTTAACATGTCCACAACCGATTTGACAATGCCACATTAGCATACGAGCAGGTATAATTTTTGCTTTTTTATTATTTTGTATTGAATAATAATAAATTATACCATAATCAATAAATCTTAGTCGGAAAGTGAGAATTAATAAAAAAAATTATTAAAAAATTGATATTTATCTACGACGAGTATTAAACCCTCCCCCCGCAGGCGGGTGAGCATTTCCGCTGAAGGATAATGATCTATAGCTATTATATTGGGGTTACAAAGTCATATACTATCGTCTAATTTTCTTTTTTATGCAGTATGCATCTTTTTTCAGATTCATCTTCTAGTCCTATTTTATTTTCACATTAAGAAGAATATGAGATGCATGCTACTATCAACTATTTGATGGATTTGGCATATCAACATTTCAAAGATAGTGAAAATGTTGATAAATCGAAAAATATATCAAGTAATAAGAATTAAGAAGCCATACCTGAAAGCTGATCTCCGGCTCCCTGAAAGTGATTAGACTATCAATAAGATAAGATTCTTCCACAGAGTTACTAATTAAAACGTCAGCTATGAAAATAAATAACCAGTGAATATATCCTTCGAGCGGCTTCCAATTGTGACATCTCAGCATCCAAGGTATCGACCAGTTCTAAAACTTCAGGTGTGCTCACAAATCTTACAAACCTAGATATAAAAAAATGTGAATTATGAAAATTAGATTTAATGTCACATGCATATATCGGTTGCTAGCAATTTGCGAATCACACTACCTCTCTATTGTTCCCTTGGTAAACCACGTTTCAGCACTCTTATGTCGGCCAACTTCAAGCTTAACTGACTGTGCAGCAGAGGTAACTTGTTCCTCTGCAATCTGTAAATGTGAAATGAATGGTTTAAGCAATCCTGAGGCTAGTTTCTCTGTGGTCCCATCACTTGAAACAAACAATTCGCATCTGGCCAAAAGGATATCAGAGTGAATAACTGGTATTGGTAACAGTCAAATTATGATGAAAACAATCATCAAGTATGTCTAACCGCGAGCGCTTTGGAGACAGCTGAAATACAACATAATCTAGAGGGGTGTCTGACTTTATCTTCGCCATACTAGTCGAGGGTAATAGGTTCTCGGTCTGTTTCACATGTGCAATCCCATCACCATGATACCAACAATCTCAATATATACCGCAAAAATTAGCTATCTTAGTTCTAAGCTCTAACAGCCTGTGTAACTGTCTCCAAAGTAAAAAAGTTATATTAGAAGCAAATTCAAATAAATTAGACTATAAGCAGGCACAATTGCATTAAGAAATATATATTAGATGTATAAAAAAGACACTCAAAGTCGAAATCCAATAATTTAGATAAATAAAATCCAACTTACCAATGTACTTCAGGAAACATTCATATACTGAGATCAATATTAAGCATCAAGACGAAAACTAGCATGTATGATCTTAACTCAAAATCTAATCCTTAACAAAAGAAAAAAATTCAATCGGATCTGAATAACCCTATCAATTAAATGTTAATCAGAGATTCAGCTCAAATCACCCGACGCAACATCAGTTCAAACCAAACAAAGAATGCCAAAAAAAAATCGAATATTTACAACATATAAATAAAGTTAACAACCCAGAAAATCCGAATGAACTCAAATCAACTAAGCACCAAAAGAATTGCGTAAAATCAAGAGCTGACCTCAACAATGCCAGTGCGAAGATCTTCAGTTGCCGATCGTCGGATTCATAATCAATTACCCACAAAATCGAAAAGCAATTCAATTTTCAAAAGAATGCGAGGTTTTCGGGGCTTTACAGTTCAAAATAATAATAACAAAGCAAACAAACAAACGCTACAAAAGGGTCTTAGGTTTTTACTCCTTTCTTTAGTAAAAGAAAAAAAAAACAAATGCAGTGTAATGTGTGGTTTGTAACTTTGTGTACATACGAATGAATATATGATTCTTTCTTTTCAATCAGCTTCCCTCTCTACACTTGCGTACATAGATACGCAGAAAACTGCGTTTGGAGAGAGAAAGAGAGAGAAGAGGTGGAGTGAAGAAGAAGAAGAATGGAAATGGCGTTCGATGCTGTTGCTTAGTGAGTATGTTACTGTATGTATGATTTCAAATAACAAAATTCGAATACTATATTTTATCCTCTCCTTTTATTTGATAATAAAATACATTTTCTTTTCTTGACTTTTTGTTGTTTATAGAAATGTTTTTTAAGTGCGGATGAAAGACAAAAGAGACACTCTGATGATTGTGAATTGTTTTTCCAACTTTAAATTAAACAAATGGTATCATCTTAAATTATTCACACTGCACTTCTGCCCTACCCTTTTTAGTTTTCTTCTATTTCAGCTGCTGGTGTTTAAAGGAACCGAAATAGTCACCGAACTATAATCGACAAATAATATTTTGTGGCAAATTATTTTTCACGAAATACATGTACTGATACAGACCAATAAACAGTACAATGAAATAGCATCTCATGATAACTTATGGGATGATTTGGTGGTAGTGCTAAGTGTGGTCTTAATTAAATTGGCACAACTACAAAATATTTATAAGAAAACAGGACCGCAATTGAACTAATTTAATTTACATTCTAATATTACGTTACTGAATGTCAAATATCATAAGCTTTGTATGCTTGCAATGATTTAATGATAAGTTGTCAAGGATCATAAGTTTTGTATACATATCTTGATTTAATGATAAACTGGTTACTATCAGAGATCAAATATATCACATGGTTTAAGTCATTCTTATATAAATTGAGGCCTGATTTCTATTTAGTAATTAAACATATCATTTTTTCGTCCACAGTTCCATTATTTCCCTTCCCATAACGAAATGAAGAAACAATGAGAATATCGAATGAGGCGCCCTTGAAAAGGAAGAAAAAAATAACATTGTGAAGCAAAATAATTAAATGTTAGTAGACTGCAAATTTGCATATCTTACTAATTTCCTCCTTTTATTGAGACATTCAAAGCGGTTGTCAATTTAGGGTGAGCATGGTTCGGTTCAGTGTATCGAACCAAAAAAATTATAAAAACTGAAAAAAAAAAGAATCGAAATAACTTTGAACTGAAAAAAAAAAATCAAAATTTTCGGTTCGCTTTCGGTTAAAAACCGAAAAAATCAATCTAAAATATTAAATAAATAATCATTAAAAATATATTTAATATCTATGTATATATTTAATAAGTAATATATATTAAATAATTATTTAATAAGTAATATTAAATAAATAATTATTAAATAATATGTTTCGGTTCGTTTTGGTATTTCGATTTTTTTGATGTCAAAATCCAAACCGAACTGAAAAATCAAAATTTTATAAAATCAAAACCAAAACCGAACCGAATTTATCGATTCGGCTTGGTTCAGTTTGGTTTTTGGTCTTTTACCATTTTTTGTTTACCCCTAGTTATTATACGTAAATTTTGGGATTATTTAGTTTAAGCACGCACATATCTTTACCTTATATGTACATTATTAATATATGAACTCCAAATCCAGTAGAGTATTTAGAGATTTGTTATATTTTATATATTAATAACCATTTGCTTTTGTAAAAAAAAAAAAATTTATTATATTAATATTAAATTATATAGCCGCGTCACGGAGAATTTGAATCAAGACCTAAGCTTTGAGTATTAACCTCACTACCCCTATGTAAACACACACCCCAACCATTTGCTTTTTATTGCTCAAAAATGATCATTTGCTATTATATTGGTTGTTAATATTTATTAATGAACAATTCATCTTGGCCTAAATACCCATTCACTAGGACTGTGAAAAACATTCCTAATGAAAAGTTCGTTTATGTTCCTATAAATCAATTTAGTCATGTCACATGATATTTGAAATTATTTAATTCTGACACATCTGACCAAACTATGCACATTCTTAAGTAGATTGTCTAAACAATTTGTCTCTGTATTAATGTTGTTACAATTGTCTTACCCTATTTTCCATTAGAAAAAACAAAACCTCACACAGAAGATAAATTAACGTATGCCCACAAAATTCGATTATGAATAAGAAGTTAATCACGAATGAACTACAATCATATTTCTGTTTCGAAAATTAAGTTCATTAAATTCGTGATACGGTTAGTCTTGTTTTAGTCAAGATCTGTACCTATCTCAGATTTCTTATCAACTGATTGATATTATGTACTATGTTTTTCTTCATATTTTCTCCTTTATTTAATTCCATCTTAATTAGTTTGTTACATATGATGTGTATGTATTTATATATATACCTTAATTCATGCAATAAATTTTCAATCATTAATTATATAGCTATCTACATATGGAGGAATGGGGCAAATTAGTTAGGCTTTCAATTGAAATGGACCACGATGCTAAAGAAATGAAATCAATGGACCACTTTGAAAACATACAGCGTTTAAATTCCACGAAAAAGCATGCATGCAATAGATTATTGATTTATGAATTCAACGGCTATATTGGATAATAAAACACACTGAGTGAAAAGGGGAAAACCTAAAATATAAATATGGTAGCTCATGTTTGTTAGCACACTGATGGTGAGTTAATGTCGAAGATAATAAATTTTAAATTCGAAATTTTCACGACATGATTATTAATTTAATTTTAATATAATTCAATTAAAAAACATTGGTTGCACGAAATGATTTTTGCGGCAGATTAAAATGATTGAGATAGAAAAGATGCAGTATCTTTTAATAGAAAGTGAGAAATTATATGAGAACAATTAATATTGATATATTTTATTATGGGAAGGAAATACTGTAGGAATGTTACAGTTTTATGTATAAAAAGAACCATAATACTCTTGTCAGTTGTCTTGTCCATGTGCAGGAATTAATGGTTGGAAAAGAAGATGTGGGCTACTTTAAAAGCTAGTAGCAGCCTGCTAAGAAGATTGGATGCTTTCAAAATTAAGAGTAAGATTAGTGTCATAAACAGAGATCAGTAATAATGGGCCTAATAAGCCTACACGTTAGGCCCTCCAGACTGCTCACATTTGGGTAATTTTAAATATAGTCTCAAATCTTTCACTATAGCCTCTTATTTAGGGTATCGTGCCTTTAGTTTATACTCCCTCTGTCCCACGAATGTAATCCCCTATTATATTCAAATGAGTGTATTATTATAATGAAATGGGACTACATTCGTGGGACGGAGGGAGTAATTTAAAAATTCTAAACAAAATTCTAGTTATAATTATAAAAATTTAAAAATTCTAAACAAAATTCTAGTTATAATTATAATGATAACGTAAATATGATCATAATTTCAAAAAATAGAAGACTTATATCATAAATATATGCATGCTACACATAATCTTATAAACATAATAAAGAAACAAAGCAAAACAAAAGGGAAAAATTATTTGATGCAATTGAGAAACACATGCAGAAGTAATTAAGAGAACAATTTTTTCTTTTATTTTTTATTTCAACATTTTTCACTTTTTTCTTGGATCGAAGAGGTTAAAGTAACAACGCCGCTGCTGTCCATCTTGACCCAGCGGTCGATATTTCGTCTTAGTCTCATTTAAACCTCCTCTTTTATTTGAGATTTTGTATATTTAAACCGTTATTGTAATTGTCGAGATGTCTCACAAAATATAAAGAGTGAGAAGAAGATTGCCTATGATCAAAGGCTCTGCTAATACATCAACGAAAGTTCAAGGGTTTGAAAAGAGCATAAAATCGCCATGAAAATGATTGTTCAAGATTTACCTTTGTATCCAAATTTGGTGTTTTTTTGGGATCATTATAAGATTATATGTTATTTATTATATTTTTTAATTAATGTTTTATTTAGCTTTTAATTATAATTTAACGGATTAGAGGACGAAACAATACATTTTTTTATTAATTTATAATTATTTAAATAGAGAGATGTTAGAGATTTGGAAATTGTATTTAAAATTACTCATATATTTAAGTTGTGGTTATGAGGGCATAATTGTAATTTTATTATTATTTAGATTTTTATTTTTCGGTTGGTGGCTGTAGAAAGTAATTTGGTGGCTATGTTTAAAATTACCCCTCACATTTTGGGTAAAAAAAGCCCAAAATTCATGGGTCATATAAGCTCGTATGATATCTAATGCAAGCTTGTAAGTCACATGACTTCGATGAATGTCTGGTCGGGGTTGAGAATTTGAAATCGAAATTTGTAATCTTTCTATATCCCACCTAATTTCTGACGGGATTCGATTTTTCGAGACCTGAATTTTTCGAAATTAAAAAATTAGAAATTTTCGGCAATACATATTTCCCAAAATTAATTTTACAATTTGAGAAATTTTGATCACAATCGAAACTTCGAGACCATTTGGAACATTTTTATTCGAAACTAAAATTGAGATCTAAAATTTTCCAATTTGAAAACGAGTACCCAATCTTGTTCAGATTCTCAGGTGCTTGTCCATCAAGTCTCCTAAATAACTGGGTCTTGGATTCTCATTCAATATCTTTGTCCACCATTTCAAAACGTTAAAAACTTTTAAATTTAATACAAAACTAATTGGAAGCATTATGGGCCGGGTTGATTGGGCCTTCAGCCCGACACATGGTTGGACTGGGCTGAAATTAACACAAGCTTTTACGAAATTAATATTGTAATGTAAAAGATCATTAGATCATGAATTTAGGAGAATTGAGTAGAATTAAGTATGAACAAACTTCAAATCGATATGTTTGCTATTTTGTTGAGTTTGAGATCCAAAAATTTTGACCCATTTAGCCGATCGAGAGTTTAAATTGAGCTCAAACGCACACTATATATATATTTAAAAATATTTCTTATCGCCAACAAATATAAGGACCAAAGAAAGATAGCACCTATAGCCCACTACCCGACCCTTATCAAATTTATATCAAATCGAATTTCAACAGCTCGTAACTTGAATTACTTGAACAAAATAAAAACATTTAATTGCAATATTATGTAGGTAAAAAAGAAAACCCTAACATACACATATATATAATGCAAAAGCATTTATTTGATTCGACAAAACTCTGTCTTTCTTTCATTGTACAAAAGGTCGATCTGTTTAATCGACATTATCCATGTTACACGTATTCAAAGCACTATCCTTTAATTTTGTTCCCTTTTCACATGGATGATTGATGAAGACCGCCACTAGAAGATCAAGTCAAGACGACGTCGGATTACCACCTTTCAACCAGATTTTTAACGATCCAAAGCACTCAGCACAATCCTAAACACAACACTAGAATCAATTAGCAATCGTGATAGAATTCTTAAACATGCAAGTTACATATACATAGGTCAATTTTTATAATTTAATTCATGGTCTTGTTGAATCAGACATATATATTTTCTTTTTTCTGTTGAGTATTTACAAATCTCTAAATTAAGATAAGAGGAAGGTGTATAAATTGAAAGGAGTAATATGCAAAAGTTATGAAGGGTAAATACAACAAGTGAAAAAGTGTAGGGAAAAAGAACAAACCAATCATAGCCGGTAGGAGACTTGGCAACGGAGTTTTGCAAAGCAGCAGATGCCGATTTTCTCCTCGCCAATTTCCTTAAATTCCTTCCCGGGGTATTTGCTGAAACACCCCAGAACAATCCAAAATTATAAAAATGCCCCAGGAGAAGGCAGAAAATTTGCAACACAACCACAAACAGTTTCATTTCATGCATAAAAATAAAACACAATATATACGAGATTATTCTACTGCAATCGATATTTAAAATTTCGATCGGATTTGAACTCTTACGCGAAAACGGCGAGTTAGGAGTGGTGGAGGACGAAGGAGACGAAGGAATCGGCGGCGAATCGACGGAAACGGTAAGATTGCGATAGTTATTAATATTATTGGGTAGAGGAATGGGGATGCTCGGGGAAACCTTGTCGACTGGAGGCGGAGCCACCGGATCCGGCGGCGGTACGGCGGAAAAAGTGGCGGAGAAGGAGTTGTATTTGCGGAGTTTGCCGAGGCCGGATTCTGGCGTTGGTCCAGCTAATGTTTCATCCCAAAGCTTGTCGAGAAGTCCCATAATATTAGAAATATAATTAAGGAGGGTTTCAGACTGATTTTTTCAGTTAGTTTTGCTGAGTTTGTGAAAGATTTAGTTTGATTTATGCAATTGTTTTTGTCTTAATCTTGGTGTGGAAAATTAAGATGAGATATTTTTTTTTGTTTTCTGAAAGTAAGATGAGATATTTTTGGATGAAGACAAAAAAGATGAGTGAAAATGATTAAACGAAATGGAAATAGAGTGTGAGTGGGAGTGGTATGATAGCTGGGGGTGGAAGCTCTTTATAGGGATAAATCCTGAGAGAGGAAGTAAAATTAGGTCATTCATGTCTTCTTTCTCTTTTTTTTTTCATTTAGGTTCTTGATAGACGACGGCTAGAGAGGTAGCCATGTGGGATTCCTTATTTTTTAGTATTTTTTTCCTTTTCTTTTTCTCTTTTGAGTTGATGGGATTCCCTCTTTAGAAATGAAGTTATAAATGCTATGATCGAGTATTAATTTTTACTGTTTACTTTAGGTTATAAAATATAGGAATCAATTATAAAATTGTTAAATTAATTTAAAATTCAACAATCCAACATTTTGTTAGTTGTTAATTTATAATTTATAATTATTAAACATTTGATTGATTTAAATTATTTTTATCAATCAATCTATTATGCAAAGTAAACACTATTTAATATATTTAAATTTTGTATAAAATATATAATTAGTGGAATTTGTTAGCCATTCAATTCATTATTTTTAAGTGATTGTATGTATTAAGTAACATTTGAATTTTATTTGAATTATTATTTTTAATTGAGTTGTGTGTATTAAGTGAAGTGAGTTTATTTATTTTAAATAAAAAAATTTAAAGTATAAATTTATTTTGTAAAGACTAAAGTGACAAGATATAAAAAAAATTGTCAACACAGAGAGTAATTAATAATAGGGTTAATTGCTTTAAAATTCAAAAAAATTCATTAAATTTAGCTTTTTCTCATAATCTTTTAATAGTTTACGCATGCAATAAACATAAAACGACATCATTTCATTTTAAATGAGACAACGTTGTTAAGTACGCAACACGCTCAATATCGTAACCATGATAATTAATCATCCACTTATATTTTGATTTTTGTATGCAATTCCAGTGTATTGTATGTCACATTCGATCATAATGTGTAATTTTATGAAAACTGCTAATTCGTGAATTATATTAATACTAGAGGGAAAGCATAAAAAATGTAATTTAAGTTAATATAGAGCTGCAATGTGGTCAGGATTAATATTTGTCTACATATTGCTAGTTTTATTTATATAATTAAGCAAGCCTGAATGTAGACTAACTCTCAATCTAAGAGGAAACCATTAATTGCAATTTGTAAATATGATTATGCCTTCAACAAAAGAAATTGATTATGTTTCGTTGATTAGTTCCAAGCGTGGTGGTGGGGATAAGATTTGATCAAAGCGAATAATTGTAATTAAGAAAATAATGAAATGATTAAATAGATGTAAGCAGTTGACTTAGTAGGTTGATAGGTGGGCTGGGATTTAATTACTTGTTTGAACACGTAACAAGATAAGATTGATGTTGAAATCCACCTATTATTTTGGTGTGGAGTAGGGTCCATCTCTAGTCACGTGATAGAGATGGTGCATCTATAAAGTCGTCTTTTTTTCCCTACCAAGTGATTCCCGTGGACCCACATTAATCAATAATCACCTATTTCTAATACTTATTCAATATGAATTATTCACAATTAATAGCGACTTACTACTATATTTCCCTTGTTCCAAAGAGTTGCAATATTTATCTTCTCTACGTATTGATAAGACTGCATTTTCTTAGAGCAAAATTAGTTATAAATTTCTTTAATAAATCGGTTGGTTTCCAAGCTAATATTTCCTCAATTTCATTATTTACGCCATGTTTTTTTTTGTCAGATATTAATAAAAAATAATTTTTTACGTGAAGTAGTGAATATTAATGAAATTGACTAACTTTACAATGATAAAAGGTTTTTAAGAATTAAAGGGTTCATTTTTTATACAGTCACCAAATTCACCATCTCTTAAACGACATGTGCATGATGTTCTCACCGACATATTATTCAATACTCTTTTGAAATGAACACATTAACATACATTAGTGTTTAATTTGCATGTTTTATATGTACGATTTAGAAACAATCAGCCACAAAAATAATTTATTTTATTTATCCTTCATAAACGACCAACATCACTGTAACTCGAATTTCCACGAACCCTCCCCAGCCACCGCTGGAGCAACTGAGCAAAATGGAGAAAATTCGGTTGAGGACCGGGGAGTCGCATCAACCATTGATTTCGGTACGCCTACGGTTGTTGCATGATCCGGTTTCAAAGATGTCCCTACTGAGGACATGACGAAAATTATGTAAATTGGAGTGAAGAGGTAAAGTTCTTCTTGATGGGCCAAACCCCCAATCCGCTCTCGCTCGCCGCTACTAACGGGGTGGCCGCGAACACCGCCGTAAATAAAGAAAACTTTCGGCGCCTCAATAATCCGATCATCTCAAATATATTCAAAAATAATTTTCACATCAAATGAAAGTGCATCACAAAGTCGATTTTTCCCATATTACGAGAGGAATTGTCCAAAAATATCAATAGATATCGGAGTTAGCCAACTTGGAGCCTGGAGGGCATGGCATGTCCATAAATTTGTGAAAGTTGAAGGGTGAAAGTGGGTAAATATGTAATTTACATAAAATACAAGTGGGTGGAGTGGAAATGTGGAATAAATCAAACTTCTAGATTGAACTTGTAGATTCCTGGGCCCCACTAGCGGCGTCCATTTCAAGTTTCGGTATTACTCGAAATTCGATTAGATTCGGATATACAAAAATTCAAAATTCGGATATTAGGGTCGGAGTCGAGTACTACTTGAAAAGCCGATTTTCTTTTAATTGATTACTATTTTATTTAATTTAATTACTTATGTAATTAGAAATTTTAATCTCATGTTTAATTATTTTCTTTAATAAATTACATAATTAATTAATATCAAATTTTCAAAAACATGAAATAGCCGAAAATTTAAAAAATACCTAAAAATCAGAAAATACTTTAAAAATATAAAATTTTGAAATTATCTCAATTGGTTCCGGTGTTTCGAATATTTGAGTACCCGACCCGAAATACTTGAGTCGGGTTCGAATACCCAAATTTAAAATTCAAGATCGAATTCAAGTGTTTTAATTTTATGAATTTCGAAGTTAGGTATCCAAAAATTTCGGATAGAATACCCGACCCGACCCGAATAGATACTTGTAGGCCACACCATCTCTTTGGATTAGCATCGAGGAACCTGAGCTTAGCTGTGGAGGAGCCAATGATAAATTCACGTGACTGTAACATAAAACAAACAACGCCCAATAACCATCGGTTATTAACATGACAAAATTCAATTCACAAGGTACCGTATATGGTATACCTTAGGAAAATAATTTTATTTCTTGATTATTCTTTTACTCTCCTCATACACAAAATAATTACTTTATTATACCCCATATAAATTTTAATAATTTATTTTGAATTTTAATTGTAAATATATAATGAGTAGAGTTTAGATTTCATATTATTTAAATTTTAAAGATAAATAAATTATCAAAAATGAAAAAAATTGGGTACTTATTACATGGATGGACATGTATGATAAAATGAAGAGATGGATGAAATACTATATTTATTAACTACATGAGACTGAAATAGATAAAGATCGGACGGTATAATTTAAAAGGACAGCTACAATTGATAGTATATTGGAGGACTATTTGCTTTCCTTTTCTATCTTACAAGTTGGCTTAGTAAGTAATCCTTTCGGGTGTGTATGTTGATATACAGGGATTTTGTTACAATTACAAAAGAGTTATCATTTCAATTTAATTAATCACTAATTAAATAAAAATTCTACGAGTTGTCGTTATAGGTTGTTAATTCTTATTGAGGTAAAGGAGAGGTCGATTAGTAATGAATTTATTAACGTTATGAGACACTTATAAAAATGTGGCCCACATAGGAAAACAATACATATTTTGCACATTGCTTTCTTATCTGCAACTATTGATTATTGAAAGCAATTCGACGTTGTTAATATTTAATTCCATTTTGTACCCTAATACAGTCTTATACTAATCAAGTGCTAGAATAATCCCATATAATGAAAGAGTTTTGGTGCAGCAATTTAAGTGCCAAGTTGGCAAATGGTGGTTCTACCGTAACTTCGTTCGCAAATTTGATTAAGAGGATTCAAACCATTTAAATCCCTCATTTTCAACAAATAAAATTATAGTAATATTTTTTTTATTCGCTTTGGTTGCAGTGATAATTATCCCTATTTAGAGTGATGTAGTTATGATTGTTCTAGAATAAATGAAAACAAAAAGTATGACAGAACTAGGACAATTATTGTATGATATCTATTATAATGCTAGACACAGAAATGTATAATAAATCAATATGAAAATCATGAGTTGTCCTATATTAAAAATCAGTCGGTGATACCTTCCTTTAAGTTCTATCTTCCATAACCTGAGTTCTGAGAGGGAAGAGATATAAGAGATCCTTATAGAAAATGTGGTCAATAATTTATAAGAGTTAGACCACAACAACTGAAGTGATTTGCTTTATGTATAAGAATACTAGATCACCTAGTTGAAAAAATTGATGAAGTAGAAATAGTGGAACTTTAATTTTGACAAGTCATTTAATTAATGATACCTTGATGGCCTCGTTTGCTTGTTTGGATCAATCTATATTCAACTTGATGAAACCCAATGGTGAGATGATTTGTTTTCTTGGCCCACATATTGTCTCGATTTTTTACGTTGTAATAGGGTCATCGATCCAAATAGAGATAGTGCAAAATCAGTTCAGTATAAGTAAGCTCTACTAGCGCAAAACATTAAATTCTCAGAAAAAAATAAAGTACTCCTGCATGAATAGTGATGATTAGTGGATCCCATATTACCATAGAAAATGTCATATAACATACAGTAGAGATGAAATAGTAAAATAGAGATAATTAGTATATGATCAAACATCAGTTTTCATCACAAGTTGATAATCCAGAAACACACACCTACTAAAATTTGGAATTACTCGGTTCCAAGTCTCATACACTAACGACAGGCTAGAATTTAAGTTACTATATACACCTAGGTTAGAATGAGCATTTCTAAAACTGCACTTATGGCTTCGGCATGCTTCACTATTCATCGTCCTCCATCAGCAACGAACACACCTACACAAGAAGAAACCCAAGCATCAGCTTCTATTTTTAATCGAGCTACGTTAAAGAAGATGCATTTAATTGTTTTAGGTGACAAGGCACTAACATGCAGCCTTATTTAAAGACAAGAAAGCAAGAGGCTCGAATGCAGTCCTCAATAGATGCCACCAGTCATGGCTGCAACATCATCAAAAGACCACAGATTCATTGCATTACCACCATGCTGACTCGCATCCCCACTGAGCAGGGCATCTATTGAAGCATCCCAGTTGCTCTCGAGATACGGCATCTGAAAGAGCTTCATCTGGGAATCGAATTCCGACAGATCAGAGTTGCTGTTGTCTTCACCAGAAACCATATTTTGAGGACTCGGTTTAACTTTCTTAGCTGGGTGAGAAATATCAGAATCCAGAGCTTGATCATCCTCAAGAACAGTAGTCAGGACAGATGATACTTCTGGATTCTTTGCACAGTTGTCACTCCAAACAAGATCTGAGCAGTCGAAGGAGTTGCTTCCTTGGTCGGAGCTGAAGTAAATGCTGGAGCCATCTGACGGTGTAACTGGTTTTAGTCCAGTATCACCATATCCATACTGCTTCATTTGTGGCTTCTCTTCCATCAAACTCAATGAGTCGTAGTATTCATTGCTGAGCATGCTGGTGAAAGTCGTATTCTGATTCAGATTAGGCTGAATGGGGTCTGAGTTGTCATTTGAAGACGATTTTCGAGAGTTAACCTTAACACTGCGCTTTGAACCAGAGATTGGAACATCATCAGGGAAATTCACTTTAGCCTTGTTGCCTCTGATCCTCCGAGCTTCTACATCATATGCTCTTGCAGCTTCCTCAGCAGTGTTGAAAGTACCAAGCCAAACTCGAACCCCCTTTCTCGGGTCACGGATCTCAGCAGCCCATTTACCCCATGGACGTTGTCGGATCCCTCTGTATTGATTCTTTCTCTTTCTTTTTGAGGACTTTTCAGCATCCTCATCAGATTCAGCAGCGTTGTGAGATTTGGGAACTTCAAGAAACAACGAGCAAACAAACAATATGCGCCAAGAATATGTCAGAGATTTGCAAGACTAACCATTTTATGCTCATTTTTTTTTTCATTGTAGAAATAAGTATTGAAAATTGATACTCATATAATAATCAAAACAAAAAACCTAAATGAAAATGTTCCAGATATATGTGCTTTAAAGCCAGAGCTGTTGATAGATCATCATAATCTTAACATCGATTGTTGTTTCATTTATACCAAAGAAAATAAGCCTCTTATCAGTCGAAATAACACACGATAAAATGTACCATTAAACTTCACAAAAAAAGTCAGATTCTTGCTCAGTTAATGAATAAGCGAGCAACGATTCCCAAAATCACCATCTTATATTTTTCATAGAAAAATTAACATTTTAATGGTAAACATCCAGGGAATCACATCATCAGCGCTTATCAAAAGGTAAAAGATAATTACTAAGACAAATCTTTCACTACTAATTCTAAATCCATCAACATAAAAGTAGACTCACAAACCAAACTAAAAAAAATAGAAGAGCAAAAGTGCAAAACAACACTTAGCTAGACAAGAAAACGTAGACATAATGGGTATGAAAAATACCAATAACGCCGATATTCTTCGGAGCAGAGAACGGCAACGGCTTCTTCAAATCGAGCTCCTCTTCGTCATCGGAGTAATCCTCAAAATCGGCTTCGAAGTCATTGTCGAAGTCAATCATAAACTTGGATCTGAGGGGCTTCGAGTTATAACTAGAATTGTTCCTCTTCTTCCTAAGTGCGACGGCACCGCTTCCCCATAGCAAATCGGCGGTGAGACGGCGCGACGATCGGCTCGCCGTCGGCACAATTTCAGAGATTATAGCTCCTCCGCACATTTCGATAAACAGTCTGCAATTTTTTCAGTAATGGGTATGAAAATGGTAATCGCTTTTGCTCAAAACTCGAGATTTTGTTGAGTTGTTGTAAGAATGGCTTTTACACATTTTATACGCGGAGGGTGATAAGAGCGAGGCGGCCTTTGCTGATTTTACAGTCTTGTCCCTGTAGATAATTGAGGTTTCGGGGCCTAGTTAGACTATAACGCCCTTGATGTTCTATAATATTGCAAATTTCATTTAATCGCGCAATTTTCACATTATTCTATTTCTACCCCTAATTATTTTGACAATTCAAGGGTAGGATATGGATGCCTTTATGGCTTTATTACACACTATTTGAAATTTGGGGTGTCAAATCATTGTCCTAACCAATATTAGAGTAAATTAGGGACCAAATATTAATTTGGCACATTCAAATCTTCTAGCTGAATAATTCATTAGCTAAAAACCTCCCCTATTCAATGCTTTTTTAAAAATTAATTTTACCGATTTTGGGAGCTTAGATCTACCACAATTCTCATCTACCCGTTGACTATATATTTTAAAAGCAAAATTAAATACAGTTTAAGTATGATTGACATTCATTATGTAAAATAAAATACAAATCAATTGATTTATTAAGTAACATTATATACACTATTTTGGTTCGAATGTGTATTGTTACCACAGTAATGAAATTCTGCAGAATGCATATTGAATAATATTACATAAAAAATAATGAATTCGTTAAAGAATTATAATGAGGTAGATCCAACTGAAATTATGTTATTAAAAATATGATGATTATTGCTTAGTTTTATTATGAATTAAATAATAGACTTTGTGTTAATGGGGAAAGATAATAGTGTGATGGAGACGAAGAGAGGTGAGTGCTACACAATCCGTCATCCACGGAGCGTGTGGAGCCCACAAATATACTAAAAATAGTTAAACATATGAAAGGACAACGGAGTGGGGCCCGGACGCACGAGGAGCCCATGACATTTCGTTTCGGGCCGTAAACTGCAGTTACAGGCCAAAATTTATGGCCCGACTGTTTTCTCAACAAGTGCGTGTGGGGACCATCTGTCCATCCCACAAGCATGGGCTTGCATTTTGCTAACGTATTTATATATATATATATATATATATATATATATACATGCTATACAGCAGTACAGCTATACTTGCAACAACAATGTAGTGAGGTACTAAAAAGTAGAATTATACCTTTAAAAAAGTATGTATGTATCTTATTTATCGCTCTTACATTATTTTATATACTTTTTTTAGTAATTATATTCAAAAATTTTGTATCATTTTTATTAGGACGAAATAATTATTATACAGACTACATTATTTCATCGTAGTTTATAAATAAGTTGTGTTTTCTTTAAAATATATAGTTATTCCAAAATGAAAGTTAACATTATGTTTGGTAAGAGATATGAAGTCAAATAAAATTAATAATATGACTAATTCGAGATATTTGTTGATCGTGTTAAAGTTGAGATACTTACATAATCAACATTTTAGGTGATTTTGTTTAGGGATGTTTAAACGAGTTTTAGATAAAATTCAAATTTAAACGGGTATCGAATATCCAAATATCTATATTATTTGGATACGAGATATATATTGTATTAATAAATTTCAATTATTCAAATATAAATATTAATTATAATCCGTCTGGATATACTCAAATACTCATTTATAAAATTAAATTTATATTATTTATTTCATTGTATAATTTTAAGTGAACTTTTATTGAAATAGTTTTCACCATAATTATAGGTTATAAAATTTCCAAACTACATTCAGCCCAATAAAATCACACATTTCCTCCTCTTCTTCTTATTCTTTATTTTGTTATATACATGTAATTGCTTGAAGTTGTAAGTAAGTATATTCTTCTTTAATTTGATGTTTAATTATATATTATTGAACCATTGAAGCCTGAAAATAATTAATGATTTATTTTATATCAAAAATAAAAATATGTATCCTAATTATATATATATATATGTGGTTTATTACAAATTGGGGAACAAATACTATAATACCTAACTTAAAATACACTATCGGGTATCGAGTACTCAAACTATAGTTCATATCAAAAAAATGAATATGCATTTTGGTAGATCGAATACACATATGCCGAATTTTAAAATAAGATATCCAACTCGAACAATTTAGACAACCCTAATTTTGTTTTCTATAACGTGTAGTTTACTAAAAACAATATATATTTCCAACTTCAATCCTTATTCACCTAATAGAGAGAAAGATGGAGAAATTTAAGTATAAAATTTATTACACCCTCCGTTCTACTTTGATCAAATAGGGGAAAGTCACATTTCATTGGAGCAAGCCCAATACGAAAGTGAACGAAACTGAGATAACCTTGTATAAAAGGAACTCGTTTGTGTACCCGTGCGATGCACGAAAAGAGTTAAAAGTAATATAAATAATTTTGATTATAATTATTTAAGACACACAATTATATACTTCTTGTGTAACGGTCCATACAAATTCAAGTTAAAAAAAGAGTAACATTGTTTCACATTTTTAGTGAAACACGATGATTACAACTAAATATAAATAATTTATTATGCACCAAATATAAACATGCAAGAAAAAGAATATAATTGATTTATTCGGTTTCATGCTACTTAATTTATCATATTTAATCTAACATCAAATTAATAGATTAATCCAAATATATGGTTAAGATATTTTCTCATTTTAATTTCATATAAGAATCTTTTTTATAGAGTAAGAACATATATGGTACATTACGGTCTGTTTGATTTGTAAAATATATATAATAGATAAAATTGATAACATACTTTATTTATAAATTCCTTATTTTCGATTAACAATTCATCATTTTCTAAATCATTTTTTATAATTTCGCAATTTTTTTCAGTATTCCAACAAGTGATAAATTTAAATGTATTTATATGCAAAAAAGAGTGAGATGACAGATAAACTATTTTACGGTTAAAACGGACAATTCAAATTTATGGAATTAAAATATCAAGATTAACGACGATTTTACAATCCGACAATGAACATATTTTTTCTTAAAATAATTCATATATATTTGGTCTCGACAAAAAAAAATAAAGAATAAAATTAGGAAGAAACAATAATTTATACAAAATTGAAGACTTAATATTTAGTGAAAACATGTAACCTATAATTTGGGTAATAAAAATATTACTCTACATGTCCCGTTAAAAGTATGTCATGTTTTCTTATTGGACCGTCAATTACATTCTCAAATAGAAAAAAAATTATTTTTAAAAATTAAGTCTCAATTTTTTATAGTCTTAGTTGATAAAGAGAATATAAATATTATTTAAACAAATATATTATTTTAAAAACTATAGTGCTACTAATGAGAAAATGAAACTATATTATATTTGTTGTATAATTCTCATACAAGATTATTTTAAAACTATTTAAAAAATGATATTAATTTAATTTACTTCATAAAATTTTCAAATGAATAATATAATTATAATAAAAAATAATCACTAATGATATAAGAACAAATGTAACAATCACATATATATTGTATAAATCTTGTATATGTACATATATATTAATTGTATGTATGTATATATATTATGGTGTGAGAAATGATTATAATCGATTATTACAATTATGGTTTTAGAATTATCGATTATGATCCAATTACAATTCGATTCCAACGATTTTGATTTCTTTAAAATCCACTATGCATATATTATTGATTATAAATTAATCATTAATGGATAAATTTTTTCTCATGAACCTAATTATATATATATATATATAGTTATTTCGATATTTAAAATGATAATAACTTGTTCATATGAAATTATTTTTTTATATCATATATCTAATTATAATTTTCATCACAATATTTAATTTATGATGTATATTGTACATATTTTTACATACAAATAAATTAAAAATTAAAAAGTATAGTTATAAAAAAAAAATTGAATAGTTACTTTTGTTACTTTCATTTGCCAATAATTTGGAAGTTTTAATCATTATTTATTAGTAACTTAAATCATTTAATATGTAATGAGGCATTAATTTGCATATAATTACATAATTGCCATTGAAATTGATGTCCAATTAAAAACCTTATTTTAATATATATATATATATATATATATATATATATATAGATTATGAAACTGAAATAAGCAGCCAAATTGCAAAGATAAAGATAATCCTTTGAAACTTGAAAGATGCAACATGAAATTGAAATAAGCATTACAGATTGATTGCTATTTGAAACCATTACAACCGTAACGTTGATTTTTCCACCTACCTATCAGTCCTGTGGCGGATTTAGGGGTGTAAAATTAATTTTTTCTATTCATAAATTTTCGACATAGCACTATTGTCGCGATATGAATAGCTCTCCTATCATATCAGTCACTTAAAATTAGTCGCGTTGAACTGCCAATTTCATTCGGAACTCGACTAGATACTAAACAAGCCGAGCTTGAGCATGATTGCTCAATAATTTTATCGAGCATGTATCGATTTTAGTTTGTTTGTTCATTACATCCAACTTTAATTGAACATTTAATTAGTCGAGATTTAAGTTAAAATAACCAATTTTCTAAAAATAAAAATTTATAAGAACTCGATTTCAAGCTCGAGTCGAACTCAAACTCGAGCTCAAAAAATATTAATATTAATATCAAACGAACTGAGCTTGAACCGAATTCGAACTCGATAATTATATTTCAAATCGAGCTTGAACAATATATCAAAAGTTCGAGCCGAGCTCAGTAACATTCATCTCGACTACACTCATTTACACCTTACATGACAAGCCACTATTCGTGAACAAATATAGTAGGGCACCCGATTTTTTTTTATTTATTTTTTGCATCCGTCCCGGGCTATCATTTACATCATCATCCATATTTTTTTTTGTTAATCTCCGATTTTCACGTTCATTAATACTGATTTTGAGAATTGTGTTCATAACAAAATTTTAAATTTTCGTTGAGATGTTTATAACTATATTAAAGTTTTTGATAGCTAATAAATTAAAAGAATATATCAAATTCTTAAAAATAACACCAACAATTCTTTAGAATAGTGATCTTTCAATTCTTGCCACCAAATTAAATTTATATTAAGATAACTATTTTTAAACTTGCTAATTAATTTTAATTTAAATAATAATATTAATCTTTAGTTATCATGACTTCAAATTAAAGTGGAAATTTCGGTGAGCTCCGATTGATCGGTCAATATTTTGTCATCAGATTATTATTACGTAATCAAAACGTACTCTTTTTGTTTTTTCATTTGTGAAGATTAAATTTCTGGATTGGATTATGTCTTTATCATGGTCAAGATATTTATAGAATGTATTTGTTGCGAAAAATATACTACCTTGGAAGAGTTGGATTGTTCGAAAGTGACAAACCTGTTTGTGCTAATTCTTGCATACCACCTATTAATTAATATCCATTTAGGATAATTTTTTATACCACTTGATAACTGGACACGGATAAATACAAAATTAATGATTTAATAACAATTTTTTATCGAATTCGAGTCATTATTAGGTTAGCCCAATAAAAATACGAAATTATTGTATTAGGTTACTCGATAATATAAATTTATAATATATTAGAAATTTATATTTGAAGTACATGTAATCTTTTAAATATTTTGTCCAAATATTTTATATTTTTTAAATATAAAAATGAACATATTGTATAAATTTAAAATTTGTGTATTATTTTATTTTTATTATGATTTTATAATTTTTATATCGTTTTCTCGTATAACTTAAGTTTTTATCGTCAACACAAAAGTTATCGTGTTCGTGTTGGGTTCGTATCGCGTTCGAGTTTGAGCTTAGTAGGTCGTCTTGATGTTCGAGTTCAGCATAATCTTATCAGGTCGATTTTATGTCTGGCTTAACATGTTGTGTTACTGTTCGGATTCAACATAATCATATCAATAGGTTCGAGTTCATGTTTTACTTTAACAGGTTAGATTGCTATCACGTTGACTCAGTAACGAACCCACCTGCACAATTTGAGAGACAATTTAAATTCATTTCAACATATTACGGAAAGTTAATTTCTTGATGTTAATTGTTGCTAATGTGACTTATTTCTGCCTCAATAACTCATCTTGGTTCAACACACACACATATATATACATATATATGTTTTTGCTTTTCATACAGGTGTCTTCTCATTTAATACATCAACATGAATACATGATGTTATGTGCCTGTCTTTTTTCTATCGAGCAAGCTGTTATATGTCTATTGATAAGATTAAAGTGCGTCTAAATGTGATTTGGGATAAGGATAACGACGCCAAGCAATTCATCAGCATCTATCATTATCAAAAATATAAAATAAATAGTATTAATGTCATAAATCATAATATGTAAAAGCCCAACTTTAAAAAAATATGTAATACGAGAAATACTCGCTTCTTAAAACATATATATAAGAAATATTTATTGTATAGGTAAAGATATAATTAATAGTGCTATTGAAATAAATTATACTTGTGATGGATATAAATCTATATCTATATATATATATAACAGGAAGCATTCCAATTGCAATCAATTTGAGTGGCAAATTTTGATCTCTATACGTTTTATAAGAAAGGCTATACTATGAACCAATAGAACAACAAAATAACTTGAGTATTGAACAAATCATAATATACATGTACAACTGAATCTGGTTTATGTTTAGCGTTTAGCTTATTAATTTTTAAACCTTTATAGATTATTTTCTCTCTCCTATAACACATTTCTCCTAAAATTATTTATTTTCTTCGTAAAAATATTTGCAATATTATGCATATTAAATTAAAGATCTCGACAATACATTTAATTTGATATATGTTATATAAAATATAAATTTAATATAAAAAATTATAACACATTAGTAAATTGAAAATAATTATATGTATACATATTCTTATACATATAATATATTTTACTAAATTATAATGTTCCTAATTATAAAGTTGAATACTCTTTATAATATGTTTAAATATTATGCATGAAGATAAATTAGACATAGTGTCTCAATCTATTTTTACTATAAAATTTCAATGTTATCTAATATGTTTTCCTAATTTTATTTTCTTACATCTAAGTTTAATCTTTTATTTAGTACTAAAAACTTGTCATATTTAATCAGTGTATATAATTGTTTTTATATTTAATACTAATAATTATAATCAATTTGTATTGTTGATAAATCCAACACTAACATATATTGATTTTGTCTCACTTATTTAAACACATTTTCCTTTTTGAGGTGTCTCACTTATTTAGACACATTTCTTTATTTAGCAAATTATAAAGCACAAACCATGTTCTTCAAAAAATATTACAACTAAATATTAATATCAATGTGAAAAGTAAATGAATTTAAATAAGTGAGACGAAAGGAGTATAATTTTTTAAAAAATATTAATTTTAATGTATTATTATAAATATTAATTAAATAATAAATTTAATAGTGAAACATAGAATGGAAAACAAATGGTCATTCCATTTAGGAGTTCTATTAATTTATCAGCTCTATTAATTCGATGTTACATAAAATTATGTCAAATATTTATTATTATATAAAAAAATTAGAATTTCACAACAAAATACAACGACAAATAATAATGAGTTCAAATATATTTATTATGAATTTTTATCAATATACACATATGTTTAAATAGTTATGTAATATTATCTTATTTTTTAATTTTAATGTGTTGTTATAAATTAATAAAAACGACTCTTTATAAAATAAGAAATTGAATGAGGTAAAATAAATCAAAGTTATTGTATCAAATCGTTGATTCTGTTCTCAAATTTTGAAACTGTAACCGAATTGTTCCCGACATAGTGACAATTGAGAAGAGTACTATCGATTAAGGTTTTAAAACCACCAAATAAAATTGGATTACAATATTTTTTATTTCTTTAAGTATCTATATTATAAATTATTTATAAATAGATTATAAACCCGTGCATAACACGGGTGCAATACCTAGTTATAGTATAATAACCGATAATTGAATTTTATGATAATGTGTAGAAATTGTGTAATTAACGAGAATTCAACTCTACATCTATATATATATATATATATATGGGATGGTTCCCATGAGAATAAGATATTAGATGAGAAATAAGAATGAATATAGTTCATAGATCATACTAGTTTTAAAGGCTTAGATTAAATGCATCAAAGTCAAAAGAAATTGTTAATTAAATGCTTAGGGGTAATTTTGGGTAATGTTTCATTATCAAAAGCAAAACAACGGTAATCATGTATAACATCTTCTTAAAATCTTTCAAATTTTATTTTTAATTTTGGAAGGAAAATATAAATTTCAACTTACAAGAAGCATTCGATTTTGAATAAAAATCAATAATTATGATATTTCTTTTAGAGTATTTTATGCATTAATTTTATGATACATTATATGAACTAAATTGATACAATTTGATAGCAAAATAAAAAAAAAATTAGGGAAAATAAACAATATTGAGTGAATAATATATCATAATTGAGACGATGAATGAACTATTACATGAAAATTATAAATCTTACTTATTGTGTTATTAAAATGAAAAATGTTAATTTCAACACACATTTCTATGCAATATTTTATAAGTCAACATGTAATGTGGAAATGAATTTAATTAACATGCATAAACTAAATTAAAAAAATGCATATGTCATGGATTTCACATGCATAAACGTAATTTTTGTAATGCATATGACATGAATTTAAAATGCATAAACGTAAATTTAGCAATGCATAGGACGTTGATTTAATATGCATAAATATGAATTTAGCAATGCATATAATGTTGATTTAATATGCATAAACGTAAATTTTGTAACATACATGATATGTGTTTAATATGCATCAAATTATGTTTCGAAATGCATTACCATCTTAATAAAAAATGATTTTATATGCATAATTATATAAAAAATGCTTGCCAATTTTTTTCAATGCGACATATAATTTAAAATCATTTAATTAAAAATAATAAATATTAATTAGAATTAGTAGACTCGTATTAAACTCAAAAATATTGTTAATTATTAGTGCATGGATAAAAGTTTTTAATTGCATGCTTAGCAATATTTACTGCATGAATACTTTCTTTTAGAATATAGAAAGAATGACGTAGACGGAAATATTTAGGGAAATAGTTGATATCAATTCCAAGAAATAAGCTAATTTATTGCTAAGAAAATGACATTATTATCCTTTTAAGTGTTTAACTAAGTAAAGTAAACGTTTTTTTTGCATTAATTTCCAAAATAAATCAGGCCCATCCATCATAAGAATTCAAGGGCTAAGATGTATTCCTATTTTTCATATAATATTCTCATTTGATCCATTCCCTATATATATATATATATATATATACTACACTCGATATTATATACACTTTATAATCGAGGATGCAAATATTTAGTAGGATTAAAATATAAAAGTATACACATAATATAAGAATAATTAATTTAAATCAATACAGTATAAATAATGGGCTTAATAGGTTTTCTAACAACACGGTTAACCATTTTTGATAAAGCGAAAACGAATACCAAGTTTGTTAGTGGATCCATTGGGCCGCCGTAGCGTAACAGCCTCCCACCCCGTGGGCTCGGACGTTACAGCTTCAGTTATAAGGGTTGTGTTGGACTCAGAAAAGAAAAAACATGAGCTTTTGATTTTCCTTTTCAAGATTTTTGGTGGGATAAATTTTTCAATTCAAAATTTATGAGCATTTTAATAGTTGTAGAACTTTTTATGTGCTTTGAAAACAGACATGTTCAATATGTATTTGTTATATATAGGCGTGTATTTTGATTTTTAATACTAATCTGCATAATCAACATTGTTTTAAAAACCGAATCGAATCAATCGATTCGATCGTTCCAACTGCAAATCAACAAGCGCCAGTTTAAATTATTTTAAATTTGATTTAGTCTTTTAAAGTAAATTAGCAAGAACAGATTACAACTAGTTAAGATTGGTGAATTAATTATTCGATTATTTGAAAATTTATAAAAATGTCACCAGCAAGAATGGAAATATTAACCTCATTTAAAATAAACTAACAACATAACAAGAGAAAATATGTTATAATAGTCATTTACTGATAAGAAATCTAAAAATTAGCCAATAACATAAAAAAACTAAAATACTAACCAAATAGAAGTTGAAATGTCATAAATAAATTTAATAATAATGGGGATGGTGATGGTTGTCGGAATTGGTTAATGAATAATATTTTTAATAAAATAATTAGTATTTACTATTTTTATATTAATGATTGTGTTTTTAGATTTATCATATGAAAATGATTAGTATATGTTAGGTTTAAAATTAAGTTGTCGTGCAATTTAAAGTGTTGACCTAATATATGTGTTTTTGTATTCTTCATCAGAAATGCTGATTAGGAATTCAGCTCAGCTTGACATGGAGTAATGATACATCATCCAACTCGGCAAACACGTGAAATGCTGACTCAGACGTAATGAATCAGCACACGTCTAGAAGTTGAAGACTAAGTCCAAGCTGTGCAATTGAGAGATTTACGCTAGTTTAATTATGTTCTACAAATTCAGAAGTCAACAACTCAACTGAAGTTGTTCCACATTTTTAGCATGACGTGCGGACATGACAAACAGAATGTGGAACAAGTGGGCCGTTGCTATATTCATGGATCCAGGCCCACAAAGTCTGTCTATAAATATTAGAGTCATCTTTCAAATAGATAGACGTTCTTTTCATATTATATTTTCATAGTTTTTCATATTGTCCGATTCTTAGTTCTCAACACAACATTTATTTTGATACTTCTTTTTTGCCATAAGGCTTCCGTGTAGGTTATTGATTTATAACCTACGCAAAAACATCTTGTGTCTTCTATATTAGCTTCTGCAAATCATCTAGAGTAGGTTGATACACTTTCACTATAAAAGTGAAATCTCATAACAGTATGCGTTAGCCAATAAATATATTTATTGGACTTCATTTATTAAATTTTAATATAATATTATTAGTGTCATCTTGAAATAATTAGAATTATAAAGACCATGTTTTATTTCATTAAAAACTTATTAAAATTATCATTTACAAACTTAGAAAAATGATGATAAAATATATTCATGATTTTATTTATTTTTTACACAATATTTCTACATAAATTTATATAATATACTCAATCTGTTCACAAATTTTTTTGACTCGACATGATTTTTAATAAACAGCGTGTGAAAGGTGTAGTGACTAGTGAATAATATTTGAAATCCATTTAATTTATTATCTTTAAGTGATTGTATGTGAGTAGAATTTTAGTCTTATTTAATTTATTATTTTTAATTAAGTTCAGTACATTAATGAAGTGAATCTACTTACTATAAATGAAAATTTTAAAGTGTAAAGATTTTTTTATGGACGAACCAATATGACAAAATGTAATTAGAATTCGTGGACGGGGAAAGTATATTGTAGTACATGCATATGTACTAATGTACTCCCTCCATTCCGCTAAATACATAGATTAAAAAAGTAAAATATTGTGTTTTTAAAAAGTAGAATTCAACTTTTTTTATTTTAAAAAAATGATTATTTTTAATATGACGGACTAATAAAAAAATGTGATTAATTTTAACAGAAGGAATATAGTAATATATTAGTGTAATTAAGTTTATTTGGAATTCAAAGCGATTGAAAACATTGATAATCACAACTGGACTGTACAGCTAATGCTAATGGTTCATGCAATGATACAAAAGCATGTAATAATACCTAATACTCACTCCGTACTATTAAATGATGTAGTGTATTAGTGTGGCACGGAAATTAATATGTCTTTTTTTACTAGAAATATAAAGTGGTCTAATTTAATGTAACGTCCCAAACGGGAAAAGTGGCTTACTTTAGCGGGACATGGAGAGTAATTTGCTGCGGAATACAACACATCTTCCACGTTTCATTTTTGTTAAAAAATATCGTTTGTCTTTAGCACAGTAAAAGTAAACGCGTCCTCTTTCTCTCTCATGCAAAGAATCTGTAAGGAAGTTTGCATTATACAATATTTGTTGGGTTCTTAGGATAAGTGTGTTAACTTAATTATAGTGAAGTTAATTATTAAAGTAATAAGTTTTTATGTTTAAATCTTTGGTGAGGCAACTATTAATTTAAATTTATGGTAATATAACTTTTTTTTAAAAATATTTGTTGGGTTCCTCTTTCTCCTCATTTTATACCAGCATTGGATTCCATATGATTTTGTTTTCTCATTCTGCAATAAAATGGAATAATATCTCTCCCAGTAATAATCCAAGTTTTTTTCATAAATATCACTCAGCTTTACAGATCCAAGAATACATATACATGTATGTACTATCTAAATGTGGCCACAATAATTACGGGATATATACTTAAAAAAAAGTAAAGTGTTATGTCTTAAAAAATTATAAATAGTGTATTTAAAAGGTTAAACTTTCCATTTTTGAGAAAATGACACTTTTAATGAGACGACTCAATAAAAAATCGTGACTACTTTTAGTAGCACATAATAAGTACAATTTTAAAATTTTACATAATTATTGAGAGTAATTAATAATGCTTCCTCAAGAAATTCCTTTTTTTTTCTTTTTACGAAGCCAATATTATTCTTCTCTATTGAAAAATTGAAAAATTGAAAACTAGATTTATTTATTCCCAAACGAACTAATAAAATAGTAAATCCCAGATTAAATTATTACAATTATATTTGGAAATAGTTGTAGAACAAGAAAAGTACTCCATAGCAATACCATTAGCGATTATAAACCACGTGCTGCAAATTCATTCGAACATTTGTTTTATAGCTTATACTCTCTCTCTCTCTCTCTCTCACCCCATTATATATCCACCTTCCCTCCACCTCACATTCTCCATCTCTCTTTCTCTCTCTCTGCTCACGATTCTCACTCACTCAGAGAATCGCATACTGTGTGCGTATACAGAGATACCGAAAACGCACACACCGCGAACAAGAGCTCCGAAAATGTTTTCAGAGATCTGGAGCAAGAAAAAGTGTTCAACTGAGAGCTCGTCTGCTGATGAAGGGCTGAGGGTTCTTACAAAGATCACAATAGCAAACTCAAACGTCGTTGTCAAACCCATGTTCTTGCTCAAATCTAAAGCCCCTAATTCTGATACTCACCGTTCCTACGATTGCTATCTCAAATTTTGTCATCTTTGCATCAAGCCGTTAAATCTTGATGAAGAAATCTTTATGTATAGGGGAGATTTGGGATTTTGTAGTGTGGAGTGCAGAGAGAGGCAAATTTATATGGATGAGACTAAGGAAATGGAAGCCAACACGCAGAGAATACTGTCCAGATTCCGGCAGCGCGGCGGCGGTCGGTGTGAAACCACCAAACTCTTGGAGGACTTCCGGCGGCGGCGCCACCCTTTCTCTTCAACAAGAGAAAGAGTTGATTTCTCAATTAGTTGAGCAAATTTTAGTTAAAGGGCCATTTTTACTCTGTTTCCTTAGTTTTGGGAAACATCAAATTTAAAGCATATGTACAAAGACATGAAGTCATCATATTACATGTATTTTTGTACCTTGAGTAGACAACATGTAAAAGTTACCTTCACAAATAATACCCATGTTTTGCGATCGAAATACTGTTTGTAAGTTTTTGTTTTTTTTTAGTTCAATCAATACCTTACCATTAGCTAGTTATTATAGGCTTATAGCTAGGTGATTTTTAATTTGTATATACATTTCATAATATTGTCATATTTTTGAAAGAAGATATCTATTGCAACCTCATGATTAGTGGTTATGACTTATGATATATCAAAAAGGCAATCAATAAATATTGTAGTTTTAAATATGATGCAAAATGTCAATAGTATTAAAGAGTAGTCTAAAATGAACAGGCTAACAATCTTTACTGTGCTGATAATAGAAGTACATCACTTACTAAACCAAAGGCTTCACATATGGCATAGTTAGGCACAATTTAAAACTCTCTATGAAGTTTAATGTTTATATGATTCTATCAAGTGTTGTCTGAATCTGATTCCACCGACAATCAATAAGGTGCAAGGATATTTCTATAGTTGGCTAAAACATTCAGAAAGCTAAAATAGTAATGTATTGATTATATTTGTTATCAAGTACAATCTTTACTAAGTTTAATCTACAAAAGCAGCCTAATTAAAGTGGAGCATTACTAGATATTTATGTAGGAGATTCATCTTCTTTTGACTCAGTTTATGACTTCCTTGATCTTTCTTTGTCACAGTCGAAATGTTATTATCTGATTTTTAGTGATCGTAGTTCTTTAAAGACGATCCATACATTTCTTCTCTGGGAAAATTACAACTGAAGAATAGCTTGAAATAATTTTTCTAACAATATAATGTGTGCCTTACAGAATAACACAACTAATGATGCACAATGCGATCGCCTAATAAGTCAATCGTTTTGCATATATAACGAGTTCATAATTGCCTGAAAATTAGACCTAATCTTGTTACAGGTAGAGTTTAATGAGCTCGTCGCTGACTACGGATGGTGTTAGAACGCCTAAATCGGTGAAAAGCAAGGTAAGATACTGTGGTGGTGTATAATCCCGAGCTGATGTCTCCACCTCAACCTTGGATGGAATTGGAACCCCAAAATCTATAGGCCGCAAGGCGGGAACCATGTCTTTTTGATCCAACGGGTAGAGACGAGCAAACTTTGAGAAATAAAAGTGCAGCAGATCACCAGACTAACAATTGAAGTAAAAGAAGGGAGGAAAGATTGACGATTTAGAGTACCTTGTAACTTTCAGCAGCAACATAAACTGGTTTGTTCCTGCTTTTAGCAACCAAAGAGAATTGGTATGTGCCCATCATGTTAATTATGCCTCCACTCTCAACCACCCCATCTGCTCCAATGAGCACCATGTCGACTTCATCCATGGCGTACGCAACAGCAGAGTCTATCAACAGCTTAACGGGAACATCAAGCTTAGCAAGCTCATTGGACAACCTTAGTCCTGTCCTGTCTGGCCTCCCCTCTGGATTTTATAAGCATCTAGTGTCAGTAAGAAATATAATTACTGAACAAGTCAATGCACAAAAAAGAAACATTATGCTTAAGCTTCTCTGTAATACATAAAATATGCAACTAGCAGCATTTCATAGTTATGCCAATTGCTACCATAGGAAAATAAGATATAAACCGGTGCAGAATACTCGGAACACTTTTTTATCTTGAGCAGCAGTTGCCAAAAGCTCCAGCACAACACGTGAGAATCCATGCACCAAAATAGTACAACCATCAAAAATAAAATCTTGACCAAGCATTGCGATTCTTTTTCGAGCCTAACATGTGAAGAACCAGTCAGTTTACTGAATGAAGGATGACAACCACGAGAGAGATCAAAAGTCATCAAGCCCCACCTCAGAAGATATCTCACCAAACTTCTCAGCTCGTTCTAGAAGCCTGGATTTTGCTGAATCGAAGTCGTCATATTCCAAAGCAGAAGTTCTTGTCACATACCGCATGAATAGATCACAACCAGCTGTTAAAGAGATGGAGGTAGTATCCCATGCCTGAACCACATTAATGTAGGTCTCCATACTATTAGATCACCTAATTACCTTAATTAGATTATCATTACTCAGCATAGTCAGACACATTAGGAAATATGGAGTATACACTATGTAGTTCTTTGTCAGAACTCATAACATTGTTACCTATGAAGCAGAATAAGAGAATTGCATTCTGCTTAACACTAATTCCCTACTCAACAAAAGATAAACCACGTAGAGGCAGTTACTTAAAGGGACACCAAAGTCGAGATACGAAATTGTTCTGCTTCATACGATTTCTCAAAACGCCTAACTGTATCAAGCTAGTTTGCCCTAAACTTTTCATTATGCCGTCAACTCAGAGCCTACCTACTGCTGCTATGCTTCATACACAAAATTAGGACTTTAAGCAGAATGTTCCACTTCCAGCATTCAATTTTGAATATATTAGCTAGTATGAAAGTATAACAATTATACAAAATCTTCATTTGCTAACAAACCCCCCACCTCTTATTCTAACAAAATTTGTTCAAAGATTTCAATGTCAACACAATGAATTCAGCCAGATATATACACATTTCCAAAATTCACCGACAATTTTGAGTCCAACAACGTACTACATTTGGAGTCTGAAATTCAGCGAAGCACAAAATCAGTACAAAAGCACTTCCTATTCAAAATTTGTACTTTTCGTAAATCAATTTGTAATTAGCATCAGCTAAGAGAATAAATTAATAAAAAAAACCTTACTTTCAATGAATCAGCGGCTTTTGTGAGTTCAATTTCGAGCTCCATCATGGTCGTAGCCCGACTCGATCGAATAACCGAAGCCAAGGACTTAATCGCGGCAACCGCCTCCGCCAACTCCGGCAGTTTGCGCCAATTATTGAACTCATCCACCACACTGAACCCCTCATCGACCTCCTCGGCGGCAGTGAAATTGTTCGCGACGGCGTCGTCCGGGTGGCGTGCGGCGGCAGCTTTGGCCTGATCCAGCCAGTCGCTCGTGACGACACCGTGATGGGCGGCGCGCGTCTGGTAGTAAAGGGACATGTTAGGATTTTCGGGTGCCATGGCGGAGGAGCTCAGTACGGTATCGTTCCAGTGCAGCCACTGCTAAGTGGTAAGCTTTGATTCTGGTTCTGGTTCTAGTTGTAGGATAAAAGAAGGCATCAGATTCTTGCCACATTTATTATTTTGATTTTCAGTTCTCTTTTGAAGAATATTCGATTCTCAGCTGTTCAATGAAAATAAGTACTCCTTCCATTTGTGCCTTTGCCTCACATTATGCCATGCGAAAATATCAGCCTGAGATTTAGGAAATGTTCTTATAATTATAATTAATAATAATAATTTACTAAACCATGATTCTTATATTAATTACGCCATAATGATATAGTTTTCAATCCACATTCCACATGAACAAAAACCAAACCAATTCGTTTTGTAATTGAAACAAGCAGAACTTGGATTCCATGACAAAACTGTTAAGGCCCATTAGTACTGTAGATTAGGCCCATTGTGATATTGTAGACTCGGCTATATATATTCTTGTACACTCTCATTTACGATCAATGAAATACAACCTTTCACCATCACATGGTATCAGAGGCCTAACGATTCATTTTCCCGACCGCTCCTCTTCCCGCTGCTTTCCATGGCTCCGATAACTGCTTCTACTACCGTCGTGCAGCTTAACGCGCCGACGCATTTCCCGATCAAATTGACGTCCACCAATTTCTCCGTCTGGAGCCGTCATGTTCAATCCACCCTCATTGGACTTGATCTCGCGGACTACATCGATGGTACCACCATTGCACCCTCCCAAACCATCGAAAGCGGCACAGTCAACCCGCTCTACACGATCTGGTATCGCCAAGATCAGACCATCGTCAGTGCCCTCCTCGGAAGTTGCTCGGAATCTATACAGCCGACCATCTCCACCGCCGCCTCCGCACGTGACGTCTGGACTCGACTGTCCAACACCTACGCCAGCACCACGCCTGGCCGTGTCTTGTTCCTAAAGGCTAAATTGGCTAAAAACCCCAAAGGAAATCGGACGATCACCGAATATCTTAAGGATATGGGTGACATTGCGGATTCCCTTGCCCTTGCAGGACAACCAATCTCTGATTCAGACTTGGTCGCCTCTATTATCACACAACTCGGCGACGACTACCGCTCTGTCTATTCCGCTCTTCGTGTGCGTGAAACAGCTGTTTCTCTCGCTGATCTGTCTGACATCCTCCTGGATATTGAAAGGTTAATTACGGCACCGTCTGATACGCCGCCACTGCTCCCCTCGGTCAATCAAACACAGCATCACTCCAACTCCACCTCTTCTGGCAGCAACCCGTCACCAAATTTCGGTGGTCGCCATGGTGGTCGTGGCAATCGTGGCCGCGGTGGCCACGGTGGTGGAAGAAACTTCTCCACCAATTTCAATAATCACAATTTCTCTCAAGGGCAGTCATCATCCTCTGTCTGCGACTATTGTTCCTACACCGGTCATACTGCCCGTGTTTGCCGCAAGCTGGCAGCCTTCTTGCGCGAGCAGAATATTGATGTTCAATCCCCTCCTCAGGTGAACAATACACTGTCAAGTGGTACTACCTCTTCCCAGCCATCTTGGATTTTTGATACAGGAGCCTCGCACCACACGGAAAATTCCGCTACTCATTTTAATAGCTTTTCTGATTACGGAGGACCGGACGAGATTCAGCTTGGCAATGGTAACACTCTCCCCATAACCCATATTGGTCACTCAGTTCTTCCCACTCAGTCTCGTCCCCTGTCCCTTTCCCGTATATTATGTGCTCCTGATCTTAGTTGCAATCTCATCTCTGTTTCTCAGTTATGCCATACTAATCGTGTCTCTGTTGAATTCTTCCCTTCTCATTTTCTTGTTAAGGACCTACACACGGGGATTCCTCTTCTACGGGGGCGGAACAATAATCATCTCTACACACTACCCATGCTGCCTTCTCCTCGCACTCACGTCACCACTCTCTCGGCTTCCACCTGGCACCACTGCTTCGGTCATCCATCCCTGCGAGTCTCCAAGTTTTTAGTTAATAATTTTGCACCTTTAGTTAAATTTCCTTCAGACTTTCATTGTGAATCTTGCTTAGTTCATAAGAGTCATAAACTGCCATTCTATGACAATTCCATGCACAGCGAAAAACCTTTTGATTTGGTTTATACTGATGTCTGGAGTGCCTCTGTTCGTTCTGTTGATGGTTATCTACATTATGTCGTTTTTGTTGATCATTTTACCAAATATGTGTGGATGTATCCGTTGAAAAATAAAATGTGGCTCTCATTTTTCCCCAGTTTGCTCGTTTAGTTGAACACTTCTTTGGTTTCAAGATAATATCACTTTTTTCTGATAATGGTGGGGAATTTATCAAGCTCAAACCTCTTCTTAGTCAACTTGGTATCACTCATTATACGTCGCCTCCTCATACCCCCGAACACAACGGTACCGCCGAACGGCGGCACCGTCACATAGGCGAAACCGGCTTGTCTCTCCTTCATCATGCCTCTTTCCCTTTATCCTACTGGTCCCATGCTTTCCAAACAGCCGTCTACCTCATAAACCGGCTTCCCTCCTCTGTCCTTGCTAATCGCTCTCCTTATCAAGTTCTGTATCATGTTGAACCCTCATATGTCAAGTTAAAACCTTTCGGGTGTCTATGTTTTCCATGGCTGCGCCCCTACAGATCCACGAAGCTTGAACCCCGTTCCTCCCCGTGTGTATTCTTGGGCTATTCCATGACTCAGTCTGCCTACAAGTGCCTAGACATGTCCACTAACCGCCTTTATTACTCCAGACACGTTCGGTTCATCGAAAATGTTTTTCCTTTTAAACAACTCACCACCCCTAAGTCTTCTCCAATTCCGCCTTCCCTTCCCCCTTATAGTCGGTTTTTCCGAACCGCACACCAAACACCTCCTCCAGACCCACAACCCCAGCCTCCTCCCCCAGATCTGCCACCCCCTTCTCCTGAACCTACACCGTCTCCCCCACCCATAAACAATCTCCCTGACCCACCGGCCGCCGGTTGCCCAACTCGCGTGCGCCATCCTAATCCCCGATACTTTAACTCTAGCCTCATCAATCACACAACCTTACATCCCTTACCTCCTGCTATAGAGCCCTCCACTGTCACTGAAGCTCTCCGTGATCCTAATTGGAAACATGCTATGGATGATGAGTACAATGCATTACTTCAGAATCAAGCATGGGAACTTGTTCCTAAAAATGGTCGTCCAACAATAAGCTGCAAGTGGGTTTTCCGCGTGAAACGTAATCTGGATGGTTCTATTGCCAGGTATAAAGCTCGCCTTGTTGTTCGAGGGTTCATGCAGCAGCCAGGCTACGACTACTCTGACACTTTTAGCCCGGTTGTCAAACCTGTTACTATTCGACTGATTCTCTATGTGGCTCTGTCAGCAAATTGGCCAGTCAAGCAACTTGACATCAATAATGCATTTCTACATGGCTCTCTGTCTGAAGAAGTCTATATGGATCAGCCTCGAGGATACCGGGATTCTTCTCGCCCGGATTATGTTTGTCGACTTCGTAAATCTCTCTATGGCCTCAAACAGGCGCCCCGAGCGTGGTATCTTGCTCTGTCTATATTTCTTCTACAGTTTGGCTTTCAGAGATCTGTTGCCGATACCTCTCTCTTCGTTTATCATCAGCATGGTATTATAATTTACTTTATTGTATATGTGGATGATATACTCTTGACAGGCAACAATTCTGCATTCTTGAACAACTTTGTGTCCACTCTTGCCGCCAAGTTTTCTCTGAAGGAGTTGGGGCCTCTTGGTCATTTTCTTGGCATTGAAGTTATTCCGACTACCTCCGGAATGTTCTTGTCGCAGCGTACTTATATCAACAATATTCTTGCACAATTCTACATGGAGGGGTCGAAGCCAGTCCCTACTCCCATGGCCATGAATATCAAGCTCCGGTCTTTTGAAGGCAAACCATTATCAGACCCTAGCACTTACCGTCGTGCCCTCGGTCTCCTTCAATATTTATCTTTTACCAGGCCGGATATTTCTTTTGCCGTGAACAAGCTTTCCCAATTCTTGCACAGTCCACGGGAACCGCATTGGGATGCGGTGAAGAGTGTCTTTCGGTATCTCAAAGGCACCTTGGATATCGGATTCTTCCTTCATCGACATGTTGCACCTGTTTTGACTATATTCTCTGATGTTGATTGGGGTGACTCTCTTGATGATGGCCGGTCCACTACCGGTTATGCAGTTTACTTTGGGAGGAATCTGATCTCGTGGAAGTCTTCCAAACAGCGGTGTGTCTCGCGGTCCTCTACGGAGGCAGAATACAGGGCCATTGCTAATGCCTCTGCTGAAGCAATTTGGGTTCGCAACCTTCTCTCAGAAGTGGGTATTTCCGTTCGATGTCCTGCCACTCTCTTATGTGATAATCTCGGAGCTACATACGTGTGCAAGAACCCCGTTTTTCATTCTCGCATGAAGCACCTTGCCTTAGATTACTTTTTTGTGCGAGAACTTGTACAGAAGGGCTTCCTCTCTGTTTCTCACATCTCTTCTGGCGATCAAATAGCTGATGTGTTCACCAAGCCTTTGTCTACCTCGGCATTTCACCGTCTACGTTCCAAGCTGGGTCTCCCAAATGGATCCTCCATCTTGCGGGGGCGTGTTAAGGCCCATTAGTATTGTAGATTAGGCCCATTGTGATATTGTAGACTTGGCTATATATATTCTTGTACACTCTCATTTACGATCAATGAAATACAACCTTTCACATTATGCCATGCGAAAATATCAGCCTGAGATTTAGGAAATGTTCTTATAATTATAATTAATAATAATAATTTACTAAACCATGATTCTTATATTAATTACGCCATAATGATATAGTTTTCAATCCACATTCTACATGAACAAAAACCAAACCAATTCGTTTTGTAATTGAAACAAGCAGAACTTGGATTCCATGACAAAACAAGCACCCCATAGTTCTGAATATGTAGTAGCACAAAAAAGATCAGTTACGTTGAATAATTTACCTTGTGCTTCAATTACATATCTTTCAAAACTTATATATACAAAATGGTGTTCTTGCTCTAGATTGGAGTTGATTTAACTGCAACCTTTCTCCTTCATCTTCCCTCATTTAATCTCCTCCTCCTCCTCGTATTGCAGAGAAGAAGTATTCGCGATCAAGGCCCCATCTCGATCCTCGAATTGAAACATTCTTGTCTTTTTATCACAACTTCACAACTTGTGGTGCATAAGGCCATAAACAACTACTAATCCCATAATGAGAGAATGATCAATATTAGGCTCCACTACCATTGTCAACACATCCTCTCCTAGAACAATTCCACTCGTTGTTATCTTTCTTTTTACCTGTATATAAAAGCCAACCAAACATGGATGTTAACTATTTTTTGCATAATCATATTCCCAAGAAAAAGCATATATACAAAACTTTCATGTAATATCATTGGGTTAATTTCACCTACCTCTGCAACAAGCCCACCATAAGTGTCAACTATTCTGCAAGATTGCTTAGAACTATGATTTTCCATTTTGTATTCACATAGTATGTCTTCGTCTAGTTTGATCCAAGCTTTGCAAAATGAATAGCCTCTCAAGAATTGTAGGATCTTTCTGATTCCCATGAATTTTCGAACACGAAACACTGGCTTCTCCTTACTAGTACTTTTGTTTGCTGTTGATTTATACCCCTCCCATGTTGCAAATAGGGAGAGTTTCTAATGCACAACGGTGTGAATTTTCAGAAAATGATAGAAAATATAGAGATGATTAATTAATGAAACGAACATAGAAGCATATGCGATCTCTACTTTCTCTTAAATTTTTTACCTTTTTAACTATAGTGAACAAGACTTTGCCTGTGGTATCCATGATGTCGACTTGGGTGATGCGTTTGTGGCTATAGTTGTCGACACGATAGACAACACCACCATTCGAGTCGAAAACAGCACAACCGTTGCTGCTCATGATCAGAGACTTCATCCACAAAGTGAACACTTCTTGCTTTGATGAAGTGGATGAAGCAACTAGCTGAGGATGCACCTTTGCCATGTGAAACTATTTCAAGATTTTTTTGGTAATCTTGAAAACTTTCTTACTCCCTCTCTTTGTTTCTTGGATTTGAACTGCAAAACTCAATGACCCTTTTCGGATCTTGCTTGCATAGTGATCGATGATGTACATGTGAATACTTTTGGCTTTGAGTTTGCTCACTTTGTAAATATAAAAATGCACACACACACAAACTAAAAGAAGTATCAAGTGGGTAGAGATGCATCATCCTTTTGTCTTAATTGAGCATTGTAGCTCTCCCTCCATGAGCTGCACTTGTGTTTGGACAAATATGGATTTGTTCACATTAGGTTGTCATTGATTTCAACCAGATGGCCACTACCTTCCAAGGTGTGTTTGGTGTTTTCGATGAAATATAAAGCCGATCGTAACTATACATGATTATAATCCTTATAGGCGGCCGTTTGAATCCGGCCGATATTTCCTCTTTTAAAAAGAAATACTCCATCCGTCCAAGTATTGTTGGTCCCGTTTGATAATGTTAGTGTTTTATTGACTTTTGGGGCAAAAAATAATGAGATAGAGGGAATATATAATCGAGTATTAATTAGTCTTTGTGGTTAGTTCAGATTAGAGAATTTATTTCATGTAGTAGTTTTGGACAAGGAATGAAGATGATACTCTTCATGTTGGAAGTTTGTGGTGATCACTTTTCATCTTCATAGTTTAAGAGCCCTTTATAAGCTTGGATGAGTCTCTAAAATATTGCAAGTTATTGCAAGATTTTGTATTATTAAGTAGATGGCGTTTTGGAACATTATATTAATTGTTATCAAATACTTATATCATATTCTTGATGTTGTCACCTTTGTCATTCATGTGTTTGGATTGGGATCATCTACGTAGATTAATATATATAGTCCGAGTCTCTTCTATAATGAGGTTTTATAAATCTAATATATTTATCAAATTAAATAACATAGTTGAAAGATTTAATATATTTATCAATTCCGGGTCAAATTTGGCCCATATAGGTACCATTGGGCTCTTCGTTATTTTCTAAACACAATTTGGATTATACACACATACTTTGGGCTTTAGCCCGAGCTAGATGATAATAATTGAAATCGTCCACTATTTATTGTACTAAAAGTTGCAAGTTCCATTGTTTCACGACGAAATAGAAACTGGTAAGTATTAAATGTAATCAAGTTGCATTGTTTGACGAAATATGCACGTATAAGTTATTAGGAAAATCGAACACATCACTTCCAAATAACGTTTGTTTTGTTTAAACTCGGAATAAAGTGCCAATGCATCGAAAATATCATATTGAGCCCTACAATCATGCAAGCAAGACCTATCTTGAATTTTAAAACATGTTTATTGCTTAAAGTTAAGAAATATGCCAAAGCCTTTGAATAGTCTTGAGACCAACCTTATCATATTATGACAATACAATCTTTAAGCTTATTCGAGCATTATAACTTACTACTTCTGTCACATTTAATATGTCATATTTTAGATGTCTCATTAAATATGTCACATATCAAACAAGGAAATAGTTAGTTTTTCAAAGGAGTAACAAACATCCGGTTTATATCATTTTACTCATTATCATTAATATATGTGTCAAATAGTAACATGGCATATTTAATGATACAAATTAAATAATAAATTAGAGAGCATTATATAAATGACTTGCATTGAGTGGTGTATTCAATGTGGGCACGAGGATACGTTATACCAAAATAAAAACTAAGATTATGTTTGATACATAAGATACTATATTCATGTTAATCAACTATCTGATGAGGCAGAAAGACATAGGGACACTGCTGACTCTCTGCTTCCTATGCAGTCTCACTCTTTCCATGAAATGATGTTGGAATCTTCAAGAAGCTTTGGCCCTGGAGATGAGCCCTTTTTATCCTTTACAACTTCCCGAAGTTCCTTGCCCTTTCCTTTGGATCCTCTTTCACACACAAAAGCCTTGCATGCAGCCAAACATTTTGACGCCTTGAGGAGGATGTGCTGTCCTTCTGAAGTTGAGTTCGTTAGATCTCTAAGTCGTTGTAAGAAGTGGGGTGCTCAAGGTGGTAAGAGCAATGTCTTCTTTGCAAAGACATTGGATGATCGATTTATCATTAAGCAAGTGACCAAGACAGAGCTGGAATCGTTCGTTAAATTTGCACCTGGATATTTTAAATATATCTCTGAATCAATTAGCTTTTTCTGGAAGTCCAACGTGCCTTGCAAAGATTCTTGGAATCAATCAGGTATGTCTGAGCTACTGATGTTGCACGATTATGCTTGTGTAGAAAGTTCTGTTTTGAAATCTGATCTGAGTCCTCTTTTATTGGCATATTGATAACTAAATAGCGAATAGTGGATTTGATAATTCCTATTACTTTATTATTAGTACGAGAGGAGTGACTTTCTCTTGGTCATGTTGGCAGAAAACACCATGATTGATTTCTGGAATTTTCTTTTCAAAAGGTCGCATCCAGACATCAGAAAGGAGGGAAGGAATCAAAAATGGATTTTCTGGTTATGGAGAACCTCCTCTATGGAAGAAACTTGTCTCGACTATATGATCTTAAAGGATCTTCCAGGTCACAATATAATTCTGATACTTCTGGGAGCAATAAGGTTTTGTTGGATCAGAATTTGATTGAGGCAATGCCGACTTCTCCAATTTTTGTTGGAAACAAAGCCAAGAGAACATTGGAAAGAGCAGTCTGGAATGATACTGCTTTTCTTGCTGTAAGTTTATGCAGTGTAGTTCGTCTGCATTCTTTTATCATGAACTTACATCACATCCCATTCTAGTTTACGCTCTTCTCCTTTACTTTCATGTATTAATTTGTTGAGGGAATGCAGTCAGTGGATGTCATGGATTACTCGCTACTGGTTGGGGTGGATGAAGGGAAAAAGACAGTATGATACGACCTTGCTTCAAGAACGTATCAAAATTGTACTCTTTCGAGCAAGTACGAGCTCCAACGGAGTTTGCTTCAAACTCTAGAAAACTTTATTAATGTTGTGATAAAAAATCAAGCAAAAACTCCTCCAATATTTTTACGTCCCCAAACACTATAACTAAACAAGGAATAATATAAAGATCCCACAATTCAAGCAACTACC
Organism: Leonotis leonurus; assembly: GCA_026898415.1. NCBI lineage: Eukaryota > Viridiplantae > Streptophyta > Magnoliopsida > Lamiales > Lamiaceae > Leonotis > Leonotis leonurus. The sequence continues at coordinate 7,370,288 of JAPKLX010000001.1, forward strand.
AAAATAACAATATGGAAATAATATATTTAAGGAACGTTCAACCAATCAACACACAAATCCCTCTAGCCACGTCGATTTCTTGCGATCTCGAACAGATTTGCGGAGAGGTGATTTATTTGGTGGGGGATCCCTCTGCGTATCATTCCTTCCTGCTTGGGAAAACACCTTGTCCTCAAGGTGTAGCTGAGGGTATACAACAGCCATCACTGATGCCAACTCCCATGTCGACTCTTCCGGAGGAAGACCTTTCCACTGAACCAACACCATTTTCTCTAGCTTTCCTCGTGCTACCACTTGTTTAGAATCGAGAATAGCAAGAGGAGAAATCACTGGTCTTCCATCATAATCATTAGTTGGTAACTTTGCCACTTGGGAAGGAGGGATGCCTTCAAATCTCTTCAATAAACTGACATGGAATACAAGATGTATTTTAGAGCTCTCGGGCAGCTCTAAACGATAAGCAACAGGTCCGATTCGAGCTAGCACCTGAAATGGCCCATAATATTTCTTAGAAAGCTTATGAGAGATCCTTTTCTCCACTGAGTGTTGTCGTCGCGGTTGAAGACGTACAAGCACCATCTCACCCACTTGAAACTCTACTTCTCTTCGTTTCTGATCCGCCTTTTGTCTCATACGGTTTTGAGCTTGCTGTAAGTTCTGCTTGAGAGCCTTTAACACTTCATCACGAGCCAATAATTGCTCTTCCAGAGATTGCACTCTTGTAGATCCCTTGGAATAAGGAATGATGGAAGGAGGTATCCGACCATATAAAGCTTGATAAGGAGTCATTTGCAAGCTACTGTGAAAACTTGTGTTGTAATTATATTCAGCCCAACATAAAAATTCTCCCCAAGCCTTAGGGCGATCACCCACAAAAGAACGTAAATATTGCTCCAATCCACAGTTCACCACCTCGGTTTGGCCATCGGTTTGGGGGTGATAGGCAGTGCTGTGTAGGAGTTTTGTTCCACTAAGCTCAAACAATTTGGTCCAGAAGTGGCTCAAAAAGATAGGATCACGATCTGATATGATAGTTTTTGGAAAACCATGTAGTCGGACAATCTCATTAACAAAGGCTTCTGCAACTTTCGAGGCTGTGAAGTGAGTCGGTAAAGCAATAAAATGTGCATATTTTGATAGCCTGTCCACAACAACCATTATTGTTGTATTTCCGCGGCAATTTGGAAGTCCGGTAATGAAATCCATAGATAAATCCTCCCATACTCCATCTGGAATAGGTAGCGGCTGCAATAGGCCTGCAGGTGGTTGAGTGGAAGATTTAATTTGTTGGCAAATAACACAAGAAGCCACATATTTTTCAACATCTTTTCGCAAGCCTTGCCAATGGAAATTTGCTGAAACTCTTACAAGTGTTCTCTTGACCCCGGTATGCCCCGCCATTAAAGAAGAATGGTACTCAGAAAGTATCCTCTCCTTTAATTTAGAATTAGCTCCGAGAAATAGTCGGTTGCGGAAATAAAGAAGATCATCACGAACCACAAAACCTTCTACTAATTCTCCACTATTCAGTTTTCGATGTAACTCTTTTAATTCTGGTAGCTCGCAATTTTCTGCCCGAAGTTCCTCCAGAAAACTGGTGATCGAAAATGAAGTCAGTAAATATACTTGATCCCCACATTCAGCTGCCTCTTCTTTCCGAGAGAGTGCATCGGCTACTTTATTTGCACTTTCGAGCTTGTATTCAATCCGAAAGTTAAAGCCGAGCAGTTTCCGTACGTGCACTTGTTGCTCTGGTGTGAGTACCGTTTGCTGCAATAATTCTTTTATGCTTCGCTGGTCCGTACGAATAACAAACTCCATTCCCAACAGATATTGTCTCCATTTAGCTACTGCTTCTGAGATAGCCGAAAGCTCTTTAAAATACGTGGAAGCCACCGATAACCTCTGCCCCATTTTCTTACTAAAAAAAGCTAAAGGACGCCCTTCTTGCATAAGCACAGCACCAAGACCTGTTCCGCTAGCATCCGACTCGATTTCAAAAGGGAGTGAGAAGTCAGGTAAGCGCAACACAGGAGTGCTTGTCATTGCAACTTTGAGTTTCTCGAAAGCTTCTTCTGCTGCCTGAGACCACACAAATGAATCATGACGCAATAGATCTGTTAGTGGCGACGCAATGGTTGCGTAATTTTGAACAAAGCGTCGATAGTACCCCGTAAGTCCGAGAAATGCTCTAAGTTGTTTCACAGTCTTCGGTCGTGGCCACTGAATCATAGTAGCAATCTTGTTCTCATCAGGTTGAATGCCATTACAACCTACAATATGCCCCAAATATTCGATGGAGGATTGACAAACTGTGCACTTCGAGAGTTTAACATACAACTTATTTTCCTGTAAACATTTCAAAACTCGACCCAAGTGTTCCTCGTGGGCTTCTTCAGTTGAGCTGTATATCAAAATGTCATCAAAGAAAACCACAACAAATTTCCTTAAAAATGGCGAGAGGATGTAATTCATGATCGCTTGAAATGTAGACGGAGCATTAGTAAGGCCGAACGGCATTACTAAAAATTCATAGTGTCCTTCATGAGTACGAAAGGCAGTCTTGAATACGTCATTAGCATGAACTCTAATTTGATGATACCCTGCTCGTAGATCTAATTTTGAGAAACACTTGGCATGACCCAACTCATCAATTATGGGAATAGGAAATTTATCTTTAATAGTAATAGAATTTAATGCTCTATAGTCCACACAAAAACGATAAGTCCCATCTTTCTTTCTTACCAACAAAACTGGTGACGAGAAAGGACTCTGACTCCGTTGAATCACCCCTTGATCGAGCATCTCTTTCACCAAACGCTCTATTTCTCCCTTTTGAAAATAGGGGTAGCGATAGGGTCGTACATTCACCGGTTTAGTTCCTGGAGTCAAATGAATTTTATGATCAAATAGACGATGGGGTGGTAATCCTTTAGGAATTCGGAAAACTGACCCATGTTCGATTAGAATCTGTCGAACACTATCCGATAGCCCCTTAGGAAGCTCCTCCATTTTGTCGTCATCTTTACCTTCTACATCTGTCTTGCTCGATCCTTGACACATCATCACTTCATAAACCTCCTGAATCTCACTAACACGCACCAATGTTTGTAGCTGAGAAAATGATACGCGCGAGGTTTCAAGGGTGTTGTCACCGCTAAGCGTGACTTTCTTTCCAGCCCAACGAAATTCCATCGACATATTCGTGTAATCATGTGAAACTCGTCCCAGTGATTGTAACCAAGAAATACCAAGAACAACTTCAGGTCCTTAATAGATAATATATGCAGATCTACAGTGAAAGTGATTCCTTGTAATTTTAATTTCACCTTCGGGCAGTAGCAATCACATACCATAAAATCTCCATTTCCAATATAAACTCGAAAAGCAGGTAGCTTTTCTACAGTGACTCCAAGTTGCTCAGCTGTGTTGGGTTGTATGAAATTGTGAGTGCTCCCACTATCGATGAGAATATGGACTGATTTTTCTTCTACTGCTCCCCACAAACGAAGGGAACGGGGGCTGCCTGGCCCTGACATTGCATGTAAGCTTGAAACATCTCCGAGTACTAGGGGGTCATCTTCCTCATCAACTTCTTCATCTTCCTCTGCATCATCAGCTTCACTTCCAACCAATAATAGATATCGGCCATTGCACTTATGATTTGCAGTCCACCTCTGATTGCAATTAAAACACTCCCCTTTAGCTCGTTTCTCCCGCATCTCGGCCGAAGAGAGTTTCCGAATAGGTAAGTCGGTTCGATTTCCCATAGACGATGATATCGTTGTTGTCGGTGCTGCTGGGCGTTCGATCTTATTCGGAGTTGCCTCATGGTTGGTTATGGTATTTCGGGGGTGCCAACGAGTGACAACCCTATATTCCACCCGCTCCATATTCCTGGATTCAAACATCTTGGCCAAAGCAAAAGTGTCACATAAATTTGATGGTCGTGAGATCAGTAAGTCATTTCGAATCTCTTTTTTTAACCCCGCAATAAACATTGATATAAGGATAGGTTCAGAAACATCAGAAATCTTGTTCATGAGCGATTCAAATTCGGCTAAATAGTCAGCGACACTTCCCTTTTGCATCAATTTGGAGAGTTGACCTGTATAATCCTCAAATTGAGATGCGCCGAATCGACTTCGAACGTGTGCCAAGAAATCTGTCCAAGTAGTGAGCCTTTTGTATACCTTCATCCACTGATACCATTCAGATGCTTTCCCTTCCATATTGAAAGCTACAATTCTCAATCGTTGTGCATCTGGAGTTTCATGGAAGTCAAAATACTCTTGAACTCTAAAGATCCAGCCAGTAGGATCGACCCCATCAAACCGAGGAAGTTCTAATTTCATAGTATGAAATTTAGGAGCCGACGATGTATTCCCCACTACTTTTTGCGTCTCCGCCGTTACTAATTCTTGTTTCTCTCCCAGCATGGTCTTCTCTTGCATATAAGTTCTGATCTCTGTCAACATCTCAGTCAAGCCCTCATACTTTGCATCCATCATCTCCACGACTCCTTGGTATTTTTGTTGATTTTTCACGATCTGCTGATCGAATTGTTCTTGTAATTGATTTATCGCTGATTCCCATCCGTTAAAATTGCGGTTGTTCTCTGTCATCTTGGATCCGTGCTCTCAATGAAAGCACCAATTGATACGACCCTGCTTCAAGAACGTATCAAAATTGTACTCTTTCGAGCAAGTACGAGCTCCAACGGAGTTTGCTTCAAACTCTAGAAAACTTTATTAATGTTGTGATAAAAAATCAAACAAAAACTCCTCCAATGTTTTTACGTCCCCAAACACTATAACTAAACAAGGAATAATATAAAGATCCCACAATTCAAGCAACTACCAAAATAACAATATGGAAATAATATATTTAAGGAACGTTCAACCAATCAACACACAAATCCCTCTAGCCACGTTGATTTCTTGCGATCTCGAACAGATTTGCGGAGAGGTGATTTATTTGTTGGGGGATCCCACTGCGTATCACAGTACACGTGGGACAAGCACCTCGAGACTTGGGTGAAGGCATCAGGCATTCTTCGGGGATATCTCCGAAGCAATACAAGAGAAGATTCAGAAAGGCCATGACTACCTACTTCTTGATGGTTCCCGATCAATGGTCGCCTCCTGCAGCCATTCCTTCTAGGCCACAGAGTGATTTATCCCAGGACAACTACTCGCAAACGACGACCCCTGCTGGATAAACCTCACTAACATGAGCTACTTAAGATTCGATTGTTATCTCAGGTTTCCTCGTTTATATATATGCTTTCTTTTCCCATTTCCTTCATTTTAATACAGTTTTGGCTTCGTTTATAGAGTTAAAAATTCATGATTATTTTTTAGGATGGAAAAAGTATAGCAAAAGAAGGGAGTTCCTGAAACCAATTCGGATGACCTCCTCAAAAAAGGTTTTGGCTTGTAAATATTCTTATTTGGATTTCGAAGTCAAGTTGTATATGTAGTGACAATGTAAGTGCCATATTTTTATTATATTTTCTGTATAGAATGAGAATCCATTATGACTTAAATATTTTGATGAATTTCACCACCTTCACTAGTCATTGAGTTGTTCCTCTTATATTACATCAATTTGATTTAAATATTAGAGGTTTTAAACGTATGCAAACTAGATACCCAAAATCAGAACCGAGAACACTAATGAGTAATGATAGTATAACTCTGCAGTGAGAATGGTTCTTAATTATTACATCAATACACATAATTAACTGCTAATCCAGTCATAATGTATTTTCTAGTCATAATAAGTTTCCTCCTTTGTAGCCACTTGAAGCCAACACCTTTGAAAGAGTTGGATTATCTCAACATCCCTGCTGTAGGAATAATATTACTATAATACCATATAGCATGACAACATGATAATAGTTTAATCATAATGTTTCTATAATTGGTAAACTTACCTAGTATGATAATTAAATGTAGATAATTTGTGATGGAAACGAGGGCCCTCATCGTACCCTTCACATATTATCTCTCCATTCTCATCTCTGTAGCAGACAATACCTGCCGATTGATCTTCAAAAATCTATCACAGATACATTAATATTTGTTTCGTCAACATTAATCACTACAAGAAAAGACCAAACTATATATATACATTTAGAAAGAAAGAAAATCAGTTGGATCTGTACCTTGTTCTTGATAGATGATTTGGTGTTAGTATCAACTGAGATATGATTCTTGGAACACATCGTCACAAGTTTACTGCTTTTTATATATCCGACCTGTAATCGCGACGACTCGATTCGCCCCACTGATGGAGCATGGTGAGGCTTAGTCGTGGGAGATGAACAAAGAGAAAATCTTGAAGCCATTGATGATTGATCCCAAGTTGTAAGAATCAAGAGTGGGTGGGGGTGGTGTGTTTGCTTTATGCTGTTTTATTTTCTTGAAGTTGTGGTACTTAATGAGTGATAATTCATTAATCCTAATTTGTAATGCAATGATGGGTTTGACAATGGAAATATGTGCTAGTTAATGAGGTTAAAGAATGGGAAGATAACATAGTTTAGTGGGCTCCATTTTGGCTTATCTTATACCCGTTGAGTGTTGATGATGTTAATCGTTTCCTATTTGATTTGATTTGATTTGATTTATTTTTGGTGCGACGTCTATGAGATTCCTCTCCTATTTTTTCACCTTTTGTTACGAGGCAAAGAACATTAAAATTAGTATTCTTGCTATTTTGGAGGAATAGTGGGTATTCACATTAGTCTTTCCACTCTATATGAGAATTTTAGTTTGATGCATGTGTCATCGTTGTATTTAGATATAGGATTGTAATTATTGACATGATACAATAATCCTAATACCAACATGATATATAAAATTAATGAGTTACCGTCAAGTTTTATTGGATTCGAATCGTTATCAGGCCGACGTAATAAAAATTTGAAATTATTACTAAAAATTTTTATTTTAGCAACGGAATTTTTTCGTTACTAAACCAAGAAATTATGTTACTAAAAGTTTTAGTAACAGATTTATTCGTAATAATATCGATGGTTGATAAAAAATTTAACAACATAATATATTTTGTTACTATATATAACAATAGAATCGTAACGAAATTTCCTCTAAAATGGTTTTTTCAATTTTAGTATAACTGAAAATTCTGTTACTAAATTTTTAATAACGGATAATTCCGTTACTAAAATTTTACAACAATTTCAAAATAATTCCATTGTTAAGCCGATAAAATTTAGAAACGAAAAATTTTTCCGTCATTATTCTGTTGCTATATAATGCATTTTTTGTAGTGTATATCATGTCAGTTTTAAATGACTTATTCACATAAACATACAATATGTTAATAATTTATATTTTGAAATAAACATAAATTTTCAAATATTTTTAATTATATATTGTATTTTTTAAAATATAAATATATTTTGTAAATTTAAAAATCACACATTTTATTATTTTTATTATAATAGTTTTTATATCATTTTCTCGTATAAAATGAATTTTTATTGTGTTAATAACATGTCGTATCAATATCGTATCGTGTCAATACAAAAATATCGTGTTCATGTCGGATTCTTGTTGTGTTAGGTTTGAACTTAATAGGTCAGTTACGTGTTTAGATTGAGGAGAATCTTAAGAGGTCAGATCGTTATTAAATCGACAGGATAACAATCGAACTCGTACAATTTGATAGTCCTATTTAAATAGGTTAATATATAGTTATAAACTTAATTAATAGTTGATAGGTAGTGTGAATAGATGAAATTTATGATAATAAAAAAATGGATAAATAACACTTTAAATTCTTAACAATGTATATATCAATGAAAATGTCCTAAATTATTGATCATTGTAGGGAAAAGCAAAAACTGTATTAAAGAAAAGAAAGAAAGAGTGTCAATTTCATGCGCTAGAAAGTGAGTGGGACTTGGATCATTGGAATTGGGATCAATAAGAAATCAACAAGAAATAAGTCAAGCTCATTAGTATTAAGTTATGCTTAAGAGCACAAATCATTACCTAGATGGCTAGATATAACCATACTAACTAACAACTATACTATTCCCAGCCTCACAAAAACATTTCATAATTTTCTTTTTTTCTGTCCAATTTTTTTTTTCATATTACTAGTTTGTGTTGTTTTATCGGTGGAAGATTAATGTTTGCAACTAACGATCTCGAGTTTAAATTATCGGTGACATAATTTTTAAAATATAATGTAATTATTGATTTTTTTTTGAAAAAAACAAACATTTATATATCTATGTTCGACCATTTAGAAGGTGTTTTCGTGGGCTTAGCGAGTATTAAGTTTTAGTTTTGTAGTATAAGAAAACAATAAACACTATTATTGTGAATAAAATATTTCAAATTAAAAAAGTTAAAATTTGTTAAATCACTGGGGCACGATCATGTGAATATCATTTGTTAAATACATCTGGATCATAGAATTAATTTTGTAATTATTTTAAATATCTTATTTGGGCTGCATAGAGTTCATATTGGGTCAAAGAATATACCTTTTGGAGCTTCAAGGATCAGATCCAGACTAACATAAAAGCCCAACTAGTGTGCTATCCGACCCGACCCGGAAACCCATTTCGTTTTCATGGAAGCTGCCTTGCTTGCTCGACAAGAAGAAACGCTCCGTCTCAAAACCAAAAACCAGAAAGAAATTTGAGTGATTCATTTTCCTTGAAATTAAGGTAGATCAGATTCAGATGCCACTTGCTTCTGTTTAATCATTTAATATAACTCGTAGTTTCATTTCAGTGCAGATACTTTGAACCTCTGATTTATTCGGGTCGAAAATGTTTCTCACGAGGTATATAGTTCGCATTTTAGTTTCTTCGGCTTGTTTTTCACTTCTTATTATTAATTTTAAATTTTATCGCGATTTTATTGTTTGAATTTTTGTTAAAGGACTGAATATGATAGAGGAGTGAACACTTTTTCTCCTGAAGGTCGATTGTTTCAAGTTGAATATGCTATTGAGGCTATTAAGGTTGTTTCTCCAGCTCATTTATAGTCACGGTGATTGCCGTTGATTCTAACATTTTTGCGGTTCTGTTTCTGAATTCTTAGTTTTGTTTCTTTTAGTTGGGATCGACTGCAATTGGGCTTAAGACAAAGGAGGGAGTTGTTCTTGCAGTGGAGAAGCGCATTACTTCGCCGCTATTGGTATGTTCATCATCTATTATTTAGTTGTTTTCAGATACAGTTTTGCTGTAATTTGAGGAAATGAATTCACGCCCTTAGTTGTTATTGAGCTGGTTTTACCACTATTTATTGTACTATTCTTTTATAGATTGTGGCATGGTTTGCATATGCATTACTATAATTTCTAGTCTATAATGATCTAATAAGATGGCCTCCTTCCTTCTGCTCTTGATTTTGAATGGCATCATTATTTGGTCTCCATGTAATGGTGGGATTTATAAAGATCGAGCTGTGACCTTCTACTATTGATCTTCCTACAATACTAAGTTTCTAACTGAGCATTTTTAAATATGACAAAATATAGGAGCCAAGTAGTGTGGAGAAAATAATGGAAATTGATGAACATATTGGATGCGCCATGAGTGGGTTGATTGCTGATGCACGTACACTGGTTGAACATGCACGAGTTGAAACTCAGGTACCATTATTCTTATGATCATCAACTTTTTTGTGTTGTTAGAGTACTTACTAATTGGTTCATTTCATCTTCTAGAATCATAGGTTCTCTTATGGTGAGCCCATGACAGTTGAGTCTACAACCCAAGCACTTTGTGATCTTGCTTTGCGATTTGGTGAGGGGGATGAAGAATCTATGGTAATTAGCAATTCATAGTGACTAGTGCTTTCATGTTAATGTCTCTGTGCAGCATACCTGTTAGTTCATGTTTATTAGTGTATGCATATGTATATATTCCTGAATATATATGATTGTTAGTGAGCTAGTCTAATGGTTCTGGCCATCTATTTTCAACACATGAAAGGGCTTGTAGCTGAATGCCAAGTTTATTTCTTTTCCATTATATTTTTAAAAATGCATCTTTTATTTACTTGATGGTGGAACAAAGGCCATGTATTTACTCCTGCCAAGTACGTACTACATTTATTTACTTGATAGTGGAAAGTTACAGCAAAACATTTAATTCTGAAAGATGCACTTATATTTTCATGGCTTTGTTGGAGCAAAGGCCATGAATGAGTTGTACACAAATACACAATTGATAACAATGGCTAAGATGCTTTACAACATTACCAGTAACACAGTGGAATAGTTCATGACCACTTGATCAGTGCTCTAGGACAAGCTAAACTTAAAATGGATAGGATTTATTTCTAATTTTGGATCCTTTTATTTTACACAGTCAAGACCTTTTGGCGTGTCTCTACTTATTGCTGGTCATGATGAGAACGGTCCCTGCTTGTAAGTGTCTCTTCTCAAATCTGAAGAAGTATATCTTATTGATACTTCTTCTGTGTATGATACACCGATCTACTTCTGTGACTTTAAATCTTGATGATTTTTCAGTGCTTAGAGCCTTAGACACTAAGTATTGGAAGTAATTTTGTTAATTTCTAATATCACTCATTCACTTTACGGATGCTATATCAATATTTGAAGCTTTTAATTTGATTTTATGATAGAATTGATTGCCGTGAAAATAATACTGGTGTTAATGATAACTTCTACTATCTAGTCAACTTCAGCGCAAACCAATCTTATGCTGCTTACTTCTGATATATATGACATTGAACATTAAAAAATCTAGAGTCGTGTGGTTGAGTGGAGTACTGTGAAATAAACAGCTCTTATTATTTTCACGTGGTGACTATCATAATTCTATAATCAAATCTTAGGAACATGCATATTGCATACCATGAATCTAGGTGCTGCTTTAACCTATATGTCATGATTCTCGCAATTTCATGTGGTTTTGAGAAGAAAAAAAAAATCATTTCCCCCTAGTATAAAATCAGGACAATTAAAACTGAGACTTAAAACTGGACAGATATTATACGGATCCATCGGGGACATTCTGGCAATGTAATGCAAAAGCTATAGGGTCAGGTTCTGAAGGAGCTGATAGCTCCTTGCAAGAGCAGTATAACAAGGTATCAATTTATTTAATTCCTTAGAAACAACTTTTTTACGAGTATGATATTATTTCTATCACTGAATGAAGTTTTGATTAATTTGCACCTCCATCTATTGATGCAGGATCTAACTCTCAAAGAAGCTGAAACCATTGCACTCTCCATACTTAAGCAAGTTATGGAGGAAAAGGTATGTGCAGAGCTTCTTTTCTTTAATGAAACAATCCTTATAACTTGGCTTTATCTTTGACGCACTACCTTTCATTTTCTCATGGATATCAGGTTACACCGAACAATGTGGATATTGCGAAGGTATCACCTACATATCATCTTTACACCCCATCTGAGGTTGAAGCTGTTATCAATCGCCTATGAGAGAGAAATGCACCAGTCTCTGCATGTGACCTTTTTAGCAGTTCCCATCATTTTTTATGATTAAGGATTTGTTGTATTGCTTCGTTAAGTGCATGCACTGCCTGGTATCAGATTAAACATTACATCAGTTGAGCAAATTTGTTGCATGTACCCTTCATGTGGAATTTTCAACTTGGGCATGTAATACCTCAAATTTAGTTTTGTTATAATGAAGATAAAATAAGAACATTTAGGTTCTTTATTTTTATATTTATTGAACTTGGGCAACTTTTCTTTTGCGGCAGAATTGAGTTTATACTTCATCTAAGATTCGATTCATTTGATAGTTTGACCCATCCTTTTAAGTTCGTTTTCGTGTGTATTTAAAAATTAGACGGTGGTGGGGTACACATAAATTTGAGTTAAAATTTCTCAAATTTTGTTATTTAAAAGCCCCTAACGAAACTAGAGGTGCATGAACTCAATATTTATAAATAAATATTAGTAAACCAGTTCCAAAAGGCATGAAAGTTGAGAGATCTATATATATTTCTCATGGGGTAGTAGTGAATGTAATTCCCACCCATAATTATACAAGAACAAGACATTGTGCACAAACAATCTAACCAACAAAATTTGTTCCCGTCGAAGAGTACTAGAAACTGGGTGTCTGTTGATTATTATTATTATTATTACAAAACAAGTGTTCTTAGGAAAATCTGAGCATCTGTTGGATCAATGGCCGAATTCCTTGATGAATTCTTGATGGAACTTGGTTAGACGAGCGATGATGGCCGGAATTCTGTCCTCCTGTGGTAATATTGTGCACCTAAAATGCAATGTTCCGGGCGCCTAATGTTCAAGCATAAGAAACATAGTAAGCTGCAGCAGCTATTTTACAGTCAAAATAAGGTGAAGTTGATGACTAAAGTACCTGTCCGAAGCCAGAGCCAGGAACAACCACTATCCCCGTGGCATTAAGGAGACGACGAGCATAGAATGTGTCAGGGGACGAGTTAGCAGCTTTTGCAGCCTCTATCGCCTTCTGTGGTAACTTAATACATGGAAACAGATACATGGCTCCTTCTGCCCTATTGCAGCTCACTCCTTCTAAACTATTCAAGGCATGTTCCAGTTGCTAAAGATTGACAAATTTGTAAGGAGAATGAGTAACTGTGATTCAAGCAACTATATTAACTTCGGTTTTTGAAGAGAAGAAGATTAACCTGAGCACGCCTAGCCATGGAGGATAGAATTGCATTTTTCTCTGCGGAGTAAGACTCGTAGCATTTTTCTCCAGCCTGCACAGATTACAAAATGAGACGAGAGTGCGACTCGTATACAGTTTTTGTTTTCTAGCACGTCAAACAAGAAGCCAAATATATCACCTTTGGTGGGCTCATTACAAGACTAGCAAGAATTTGTCCAGATATGTTAGAACAGAGGTTGACTGATGCCAGTTTGTATATTTGCTCCCTAACCTCAGGGCTAAAACCGGTGATCTCCATATAGCCTCCTCGTTTTCCGCACTCTCCGTAATAGCCTAAGGGATGAGTGAATAAACCAAATCATATATGGTCCAACAACATGAACATGTATAAGAATCTTGCGACTATACCTTTCGAGACGGATTGGAAAGACACTAAGATAACATCTTTTTCCCTGTAACCCATTGACCGGGCAACTTTCTTGAAAGAGTGGAACTTCTTGTCTGGGACATAAACATTTTCCTGGTATACCTGCAAGCAAACTCTATCTTGTATTAGTCTCGTCTCAAAACCTTAAATTGAGACTACTATTTCTTTATGGGAATGAAACTTTAAGGGACTCATCACCTCATCTGCCAAAAGAACAAGTCCTTCCTTCTTGCAGAAATCCACAATTTGACGTTGGTTGTTTTCAGCCAGAACCTATAGAAACAAGGGTTGGAATATCATATTGCTAAGACAAGGGTGTAAATAGAAATCTCTATCAAATTTCAAGAAGAACGACTAATGAATCCAGATATGAAAAGTTTCCTGTCTTATATAAATTTACCTGCCCGGTGGGATTGCCAGGATTTATAACCACCAATGCCCTGACATTAATCCCCTTTGATTTGGCTGCATCGAGCTGTTTCTTAAGTTCTGAGATCTCCAACCCCCATCCCGTTGCCTCATCGAGATAATAGGGGACCTATAATCAGAAGTTAAAACATTAGAAGCTTATTAAAGAAATCAGAACAATAAACTTCTAACTCCATCTATCACGTGTAATACGTACGAGAGTGCCTCCATGGAGGGCGATCGAAGCAGAGTAAAGAGGGTACTGAGGAATGGGACAGAGGATGCCATCTTTCTGTGATCGTACCAATAACTGCATCATCATATGAACCTACAAAGACAATGGAGAAATACTATTTCATATTCTCAAAATCCCAATCTTTTAGCTAGCTTCATTTAAACCTCGAGTGTAACAACTAGAGAAGGCATGAATTATATGTACCGCGGGGCTTGCACCATCAGTCAAGAAAATATCATTAGGATCAGCTGGAAATCCATCACGGGCTTCAATGCCAGCAGCAATTGTATCACGTAATCCTTTGACACCCTGATTATATAACCATTGGAACTGTTCGATATATCTGCTACAAGTCTCAATTACTGATGAAGAATAAGGTCTCCAAGCAAGGGGATTGTTACCTGGCTGTGACTATATGCACCGGTTGCTCGTCCAGGAATTTGACTTAAGATCTGAGATGCCCGTTTTATGGAATCAGCGCTAAAAAACCAAATGTATTGAATGTGAGTACAAACGGGGATCATTACTTTTCACTACCCATAGGGAAAGAAAAACAATATGGTTAAAAGTGACATAACACTCATCACCAAAGTTCACCATCACTTTCAACTAGGACTAGTTTCACAAGACAGTGATGCACCATGCATATGACTTCCAATTCTACTTAACTTATTTAGATAAACATTCAACTGAAAACTGAGACTATGACGACACAAATGGCTGAAATTCCACCAAATACCAAAAGAAAATAGGCATCCAGTACAGAACTCAGAAATTGCAAAATTCCATTGACATTATGAAGATATGAGGCATATTATTTTGACAAGCATTACCTAAATAAACTGTGTGTTTCAGCTTTATCCAAGAGAGCAGGATGGTCACATAAAGCAAGGACCTGAAACCAAAACTTGAGATGTTTAGAATCATAAAAATTAAACATATACTGATATTTCACATGGCTATGTATAAAAAGCTCACCTCGCGGAAAAATGTGATTGGCTGCTGGCCGAGGGATTGAGGATTTCCAATATTGCAGTACAGTATCTACCAAGATAAGTAAAGTATAAGCTCAAGTACAACAATCTCTTCTTATTAGCTAACAATGTATTACAGCTAATGGCAATTCTATGAGATGAAATTGGTACCTCATCGAAAGGATGAGACTTAGGATTGTTCTTGAGATCTTCTTGTAGTTTCTGTTTAAGGAAGCACGTAATTTAACACAACAGACCAGAAGGCTTTGAGTTCAGACACCATATAACCTTAGCAACTGTAAAGAGAAACGATAAGTTACCTGTGCAAGAATCACGATTTCTCCACGAACTGCATACTCGCACTCCAACACCTGGGGAATAATTGGGATTATCGATAACAAATGTATTCAGAAGCTGACTATAAACATAAAAACTTTATACACAAAAAGATGAGCTCTTTAATCAAATAAAAGACTATGGACCAATAACATGGATATGTAATAAGAATACAACAGTAGTATAATTGAACATCACTATAAAATATTGTATGAGTAATCAGAAGACAGGGAGGCCCACAAAAGCAAAGGAACAAAGAGTGATCAGAGCACTCGTCAGTCACCAAAAACTCAACACAGCTGAGGTTCAATAACAAATGAAAAACCAAAAGCTGTGCGTGTTTGTGAGAGAGAGAGAGAAACAAAATAGGTAAATCCATAAAAGCAAATGGTTATTTTTTGTGCGTTTAGTAGTGGATACGTGTATTACGGTTCCGGTTTTTCCATGGACAAACAGCATAAAAAGCAAGGATGAGAACTCTGGACAAATCCCAGATCAAGACTCAACCAAAAAATGTCACAAGAAAAAACTAAATAAACAACAAACCTCAAAAATCTAACCTTGGGATTGATTGTGTCAACTGTAACAGGAGTGGAAGCCATGTATTGAATCAAAAAAGAAATGCTGAGCAGATGAAGAAAGATAAGATTTTTGGACAAAAAGTGAGACTCTGAGACACGGAAACGATAAACTTTTATAGGAGTGGTTAAAAGGAATTAAGACAAATGCCTAATTTACATAATAGAGGATGAGGGAAAAGCGATGTGAAGATGGGGAATTGTTTTCTGGTCAATTACGCGGCGCGGGTGCAATAAATGGAAGAAAAGAAAAAGGAGCGAATGACACAGCAATCAAGATGTGTTGATGGTGTCTAACTTGTTGTCCAAACAAACTCATACAAATTCTAGTTATTCGTGTCTGATTCTATTCCACACTTATCATGCCCACGTTACTATCAATAATCTTGCACGTGCTAACATATGCTCTTCTCAATCTCATCATGTAAAAATTAAATCTTGTGTCATTTTTCTATGTGCTGAAACCATATATTTTACATTCTTGCCGCCCCATGTCTCGTTTGAGTTCGCTGTAGGTACAGTTTCATACTTTTTTTGCCCGAATTTATTACTTATCTTGTCATTTTAATCATCTTATCTACTTTTTTAAGTATGATTCAATTAAATATAATAAATTAAATTTAATTCAAATTCTATTTAATACGCTTTAACCTAAATTATTTTTCTTAAAACATTAATAACAAGCCTTTCATTTTCTATTTATAGTTTAGAAAATTTGTGTGCTTGGAAGTCCCTGATGATTAAATAAACCAAAATTTTACCATAACTGCAATTTTAGAGAGACGCAAAAGCGAAAGCCTATGGGGTCGCTTCTGCAACTGGATAACTAGTACCGAAAATAATCTTTACATTGGATGATTTGGCGTTTTGATGATCCCTACCTTATTGACCACAACTTCTGTATTTATTATTGCCTTCATTGCTGCTCCTTCTAAGTGGACAATAGGATAAATAGAATATTATCTAACTTTTACAACGAATTTGTTATTTTATTTCTGATAAACAAAAGCTAGCCTTATAAATGGTTACGATATTATGTCTACATACATAATAATGTATAAAATTATAACCAAGTCAGCCTAACTGTTTCAGCATCAAGAACAAGAAAATGTGACTGCTGAATAGGAATTTTTCTTTTTTCAAATATGTCTGTTGGACCTATGAAGGGCTGTCAACTTATATATTTCATGTCTAAAAGCTTACTACATTACATCAAAATAATATGTGCATTATATATATATATATATATATATATATATATATATATATATAGTGTTAAACTCGTTATATTTTTAATTGGGCGAAATAATTGATAAGTAGTAAATACAACGGACTATAACTATATAATAAATGTGAAAAAATACGTCAAATTAAAATTAAAATCGAGAAAAAAAGTAATGCTATAAACTTTAAAAGAAAGGAAAAAGAAATGTTGCACGAAGAATAAAAAGACCGAGACATTCCAAAATGGCGATATTTTTTTGTATTTCCCCATTTCTGTTAAGATATTATCCAAACTCCAAAGAAAGACAATCATATAAAATCAAACGCTAGACTTCAATACGAGTATTTGTGGGTATGAGAGTCTTCACATTATAAATTAGATTTTTGTCGAAAAGTATTACTTTTACAAGGATTTTTTTTTTTGATATAGTTTTCAGCATATACTGTGAAGCCTGAGTTTTTTCTCTTAATTATATTTTACAAGAGAAAAATATTATTATGAGCTACTTCAAGGCTAGTATAAAAAATAAACCACCATCTTTATTTTGTGTAAAAGAATATTCATAAGTGTACAGGAACAAGAAGAAGAAAAGGGGAAAAGTAGAAGGATGAATAGTGAAGTCACAAAGAAATTTTCCAGTTATCATTAATTCCGAAGAACATGTATATGCAAAATTAAAGTGTATGTTGATGATATTTTTCTAAGTTGAATCAAAGACCACATTTTTCGTAGACAACCAAGATGGGCCTTGAATCAACGACTCCACATTATATTTTGAAGCTTCGGCAGGGGTCATCGTGGGCTTATATCCGGCCCACACGACCCGATTAGCCGTATCCGAACCCGGACCCGTATTCATATACTCTCCGTAGAAAATGGATGCGGGTGGATCCACATTCGCTACCCATGAAATCCAACCCTTTGGGTTCAAGAATCCTCCTATATTAGTTTCCATTATAACTGTTGTTGAGAATTCTTTCCACGGACGGCCCAGATATGTTTGGGCTGTGAGCTTGTCCAAAGGGGTCATCGTACACCGTTGGATCGAAATGCCCGTGTTCTGATTCGGATCTTTCTTTCCTTGGGCAGTTATGGTTACAAACTGATTGGCCATGGGCTGCCTAGGTTGAATGTTGCAGTTTTGGAACACCACACCGGCATTGCCGAAGATGAAGTCGATCGTGCCGGTGATGTCGCAGTCGCGGTAGAATTGGCGGTTGGAGTGAGCATAGAGTGTGTCCTGGAAGGCATCGAACGAGCACCGGTAGTAGACCGATTCGTCCGAACCCGACCGGAAGGCCACGGCTTGGTGCTTCTCGGCCCCGGCCGTGTTTTTGAATGTTATGTCCCGCGCAATGAATCCTCTTCCGGCAATCGCTGCAGAATTTGAAATTAATTGGTCGTCAATGAAATTTAGTGTCGTGTGATGTCGTGTATATATTTACGACGGTTAATAAGATAATAAGTATGACACCAATCTTATAACTACTCGAGGTCACATCTCATTCTCTTAACAAGAATGATTCAATTCCTAACCAATATGTCTTAATTACTAACGCACCCATCTTGGACAACTTGCTAATAACATTTAAGTCAGTGGCCACACTAACAGTAGAGACCTCAAAACTTCCTATTCAACATTAATTAGAACATATATGCAATACTATCCTAACATTCCACATTATTTTTTATACATCAATCACTAAACCACCGTATTGGACGATATTGCAAAAGACTACATAACATATTTCAATAAGGTTCAATTACAATGTCCTCAATTGAGCAATAAGACTAGGTGGTTTCTTTGTTAGAATGAATGAAATGTGGTTTTTAATTAATTATGATTGCAACCTTTCAAAGACGTGGAAGGTTGTGAAATTTAGGTAAAAAATATGTTATGTTCAATACTTAAACCGTAAAGTATAATATAAATTTTAACACTAACATAGTAATTAGTAGATAACCAGAACAATAAAATCGAAGTCGTGTGTAAATTGAAAATGACGACCACGCACGTGGTGGGATCTAAAACTACTGGTTTTGGAATAACTATTTTGGTGCATAATTGCTCGAAACATCACATGGGACTTTTGAAGTTTGATGAACACTATGTTGTCTGCTTGTGGTGGAGGCCTATCCTAAATCCTAATATATACTACTATATTCTTATTGTGATAAGCTCGTGTACTTTCATTTCACATGGTGCTAACATATCTTTACCTGCATTTCTTTCTTATGTCGCATCAATTTCGACTCCAATGTCATATTAATATTATTAATGCATGTTGCTAACTTGCTACGTGTTGACTGTATTAAATCGAACACATGTGAATTGATGATGTAGAGAATTAATGAAACATAAGTGATGTAGGAAAAGTTGGTGCAGGAAGAACGGTAAAAAATTGAATTAATGAAGTTACCAAACGTGGCTGTGGAGAATGTGGGAGTTCCGTCCATGAAATTCTTGCTGCCGGAAATAATGGTGGCGCCTTTACCGTCGCCGTAAATCATCACATTCCAGCACGACTTGTCCATACTGATATTTTCCACGTACGTTCCGGCCTTGACGTATATCACATACCTCGCCGCGCTCTTCTTCGGAACCTGGGCCACCGCCTCCGCCACGCTTTTCACATTCCCGCTGCCGTCTGCCGCCACCGTAATATTCGGCGGCGGCTGGGGTACCTGGAGTAGCCGCCTATCCCCCGCCGTCAGCCACGCAGGGAATTTCGAATCCGCCGCTGCTAACAGCCGACGGTGAACCGGAATCTTCAGATCCCCAATCACGGATACGATCTTCGTCGCGATTGCCAGACTGTTGCTCACGAACTCCGTCGTGTTCTTCATCAGCAGCTTGATTTCGCCGGAGAAGGTAGCGTTGGCCTCCACCAGCGCGTCGAGGCACGTCTCCTGATCCGTGGCGGCGGTGCTCAGCCAAGTGCGAAGGTCGTCGAGCTTGTCGCCGCCGTGCGCGGTGGAGATGGTGTCGTTAAGCGAGTCGACGGCGTCGTTTAGCACCGTACCGCAAACATTTAGGGCTTCTTTCACCATCTTGTCGCCCGTTCTATTGGCGTACTCGATAGGGAAATTGGCGATCTTCTTCAGAGAATCCATGGCCACCATTAACGAGAACTCGAAGATTTTGGCTGGATTTGTGGAGTTGGAGGACTCCAAACTCGCGATGCAGGAGTCCTTGTACTGAGTGACGCCGCAGATGGACTTGATGGCGGCGGCCTGAGAACCGGAGTTAATGCTGGAATTCTTGTTACTATTTTTGTGAGCTAAAGTTCCGGCGACAGCTCCGATGATGAGAAGGATGAGTAGAATGAGTGAAACGGAGAGGATAATAGCGCGTTTTCGAGATTTTTTTCTGAATGCGGCTTCTTCGAGCTCGTCTACTTTGCCGTAGCCCTTGAAGGAGTTGACAGAATCCATGGCCGGAGTTATTATTATAGATTGAGAATGTGAGAGGTTTTAATTTCCGAAATTATTTTAGAGAGGCTTTTTATTATGTTGGTGTCTGTTGCGTCCACCTTTGCTATTTATTTATAGATGCATGTGTATTGTCACTATTCTGTAAGAAAGGTGTAAATGGTGCTGGTCCACTTGAATTATCCCCAACAGTTTTATTTTTGTATTAGACCATGTTCAATAGGGACTTTCAAAATTGATACTCCATTTATTTTTTATTTTTATAATTTTAATATTTTTGTTAATAAAATGTATATATTATATTTTGAGAGTTTTGTAATAACATTCACAGTGGAAAAATCTCAAAATCGGAGCTATTATATTTAAATTAAAAATGAGATAAAAAATAAATCTTATGTATAAAAAAAAATTAAAAATAAGGGTGAGAGTTTAGGCTCTCTTCTGATCCTCACCTCCTAATAATTTCATAATTTCTTAATACAAGACTATCATCTGAACTCGAACCAGGACTCTTGCATTGAGGATGTTCTTATCTCGTGAACTACACTTGCTAAATACATTAATTCTGTATATAGTACAATTATTACAATTTATTATAACAGGGTATTAAACAAAAATCCAGATTTTGGGTCTCGAATCGTGTTTAAGAATTTTTAAATGTTGAATAAATATTTTGATATAAGTAAGATTTATTGTTCCAAACATGAAATGAGATATGAATTTGTAGACGGGTTAAAAGATTTTAACTTACATGAGTGGTGTTGAAGACAAGATCTTGATGTTATGTATTAATCATTTTATTTCTAGGTCAGTAGGCATATGCACAAGATACTAACATGTGTAGGAGAAAGCCTTAGATGCTTGGACTGTAGTAATTTATTCTTTTGTTGATCTCAGATTAATATAATAAGAAGATTCTCCCTCAAATCAGATATTCAGGTGCGTCTTGTTCAAGTCAATAATAGGAGTATTATATAGTGTTCATGATTTAAATTAATACTCATTCCGTCCATTAATGGTTGTTACATTTTGATTCAACACGTGTTTTAATGTAGTATTTTGACTTTAGATAGAAAAGTATAGTTAGTGGAGTTTGAGTCCCACTTGTTATTATTATTTAATTAAACTGTGTGTGATATAAATAAAAAGTTTAAAATGTAACAAATATTGATGTACGGCTCAAAATGGCTAAACATAACAAACATTGGTGGACGGAAGGAGTATTATTTAAATAAAAAGTGAATAATTTAAGAAAACGTCTTGAAATTAACCAATGTCTTGAAATTAAATTTATGAGGGTAAATGATTTAACAAAAAACTGATGTATTGGAAGCACGTTGGATTCATCAAAATTTTTAAAAACAATCGTCTTCAATGGTGCAGCCAAGTTGTAAAAGGTTTGGGAAATGTTATGTGAGCACAGTGTGGATAGACACATGGGGTATTATTGTAATTTTGCTTAATAAAATATTATTAAGTTTGGTTCACTTTTTTAATGCACAAATGTAATTACAATGATACCATTTTACCTCCTTTTTGAAATTTCATCATTTAAATTTCAAATTTTGTATTGAAAACAGGGAACAGTAACCAATTAAATGAAGAAACAAATTTCAATATAATTTTCAGTTAAAAAAAACTGATGCAATCAAGAAGGGTCTATTCAAGTTGGGAGGGTACTTGTGCTCCTTGTTTGATTGGTTATATAAAAAATAATAATATAAAAAAATCTCTTTTCAAGCCTTTGTAGTGATATATTATATCAATTTTATAGTGATGAAGGCAATGAATTCCCACAATCAACTATTGGAGGCAACGGAAGATATATTATATCAAGACGAAATGAGTTTCGTTGTAGTGATGAAGACATTGATGTAGTCGATGAATCAAGCAACTATTGGAGTATCTCTCTCTACTTCTTTCATAAAAAAATTTGAACAGAAAAGATTGTTGAGAATTTAAGGTTTTTACTTGTCATATTAGTTGCACATTTTTACTGATCTCGGTTTGTACGCAACGAATTTGAGAAATATGAATAAAATAACTTTATCTATTTAAATACTTGTTCAATATGAACTATTAATTATTTTTGTTAATTGCCGTTAAAATGAGAATGCCCAAATCTTGGTGATATATATCCTAAAAGCTACGGTTAGGATTAGAGATTTTTTTTTTTAGGAGAATAAAATATTAAATAGTTTGGTCCGATTTTTAATTAAACCGATCCGATTTTCTTAAAAAAAACCCACGTGTGGTCGACCACAGTGTGTCCAAACAGCACTACTCAAAAGGTTTTGAAATGGCAAGGGATTTGACGAATTCAACGAAAAGTTAATAGTATAAGTGGGCAGCACATTGAATTCCCAGCTGTAACTTAGCTTCACTCACAATCACAAACAATACTAACGCGTCAACTACACAAAGACTTCCACATGTCCGTTTCCATTATCCACTCCCATCTCTTTCTTTCTACTACCTAGTCTCGCTTTTTTACTTTGTCCTGCAACCAATTTATATCTATATGCATTTTTGTTTTCAATATTTATGACTAAAAACATAATATACTGCCACAGTTTTTTTATTTTATGTTTAGAACATGGAAATGCTAGCTTGCTTGATAAGTTTTATACTGTACTAATATATGGTTGATATGGCCTTTTTCAATCAATAAATATGAGAGAGAGAGAGAGGGAGGGAGGGGTGTTACGCCACATTGGGTTCCTTTATTAATATTTGTTAAGGCCTAATCAATCGACAAATTGATATATATTACTTATATATTATTCTTTTCTTTTTCCTCAAAATAATTGTGGCTCCAATATAAAGTAAAGGTGAGATAGAACAAGATTGCTGTAACGCACAAAAATAGCATATTTGGTCTAGTGAGCTATTTCATTTGCGAGCTATCGGACATAAACAAACTTTGAGATTTTAAATAGAAATATTGCAGATAGGGAGGAGAGCATAACTCTTGGAAACTAATAGAAAAACTTACTCAGAGTGCACAATTAAATACCATAATTTGGAGTTTTTTCATAGTCTAAATAAGTTAAGAAAAACATACTATAAAGAATGAGACATTCATTGTAATTGGGCCAATGGGTCCTATGGACCGGCCTAGCGCAAACTGCTCATTAGTGGTCCCTTTTTGTTTATATATGCTGTAATGCATGGCCCCTTTTACCAATAGTGGAGTCAACCATGTCAACCTTTTGAAGGAGTCAACATGGAATATATTGTTGTAAGATGCTAAACAAGAGAGATAGAGATAAAAGAAAACTGAAAAAGAAGGAGAAGATAACATCAATCACCCCAAGTCAATCACAAATCTAGACTTCTCTTAGATTTTATTTAATTGGAGATGATTTGAATAACTCCTACAGCCTTAATAGGGTTTGGGTTAGACTTAATATGCCCACGCCCGCCCGACCCGGAAGAATTCGGGCTGGTCTAGCTCACGATTTTATTTTTAAAATTGTAATATATTAAAAATATTTAAATAATTGAACATTCATTATAATTTCGAAGATAAATAAGATTCGAGGGTTTAAATTCATAATTTTGAAATAAAGATATGTCCATTGATTAATTATTCATAATATTATAAATGAATATATTATATTATGTGATCATACATTGACTGTCCCAACTCATAACTAATGTGACTGAATAAGACTTGGTCCCATTATCGTCAGACTTATATGCATCAGGCGGACTTAGCCGAATGACACTCCCTAGTCCCTGTATATACTCATAATAGTATATGTTAAGACCCGATCGATCGAGAGATGTCGTTGATAATAATAAATTAATTAGTTAATAGAGATGACATATGCTACGGGTTATAAAATACGAGAATGATATGAAATTTTGACACTGCTATTCATGTTTTTACATTTTGAAAGAGTGCTCTTCTTTTGGGGTCCTTGTTTCTTTAGCCGTCTATTTTCTTTTCTTCTCTTTTCTTTTTTATAATTACTAGTGTACTTATTTTAGTTTGCAATTTACTTCACGGTTGATCGAGTGATCTTGGAGAGATATCTGTACTTTTTTTACTAATCATAAAATCCGACAAGTCGCATTTCTTAGCTCAAAACAATGAATTACCATTTTTTTGAAGGAAACAAAACTTCATAATCGATGGTGTATTAGGAATCGGAGCACGCTGTTAAGACTACGTAGTCTTTATTATATGTAATTGTTGTGGGTTTTTACTCATCTCTTATTCATTGTATAGTGGGTTAGGCCTTGTTGTTTATGTGGGTTGCACACCCTATATATATCCCTTGTACATCTCTTTGTAACTCAATGAAATCAATATCATAGCCTTTACATATCCCTTGTACATCTCTTTGTAACTCAATGAAATCAATATCATAGCCTTTACACACGCTACGTAATATAGAGTAAATAAAAGAAGTACACATAAGGAGGGTCGAGGCTGATGAACAAGAACAATTAAGACAATATACACAATATATGAAGGTGCAAAAGAAACATGCATATTTAGAAGGTAGCTAGGTTAGAAATATTCTACTAATTCTGCGTTGGGTTGGACCGGCTGGGAGGCACTCTTCTAGAGCTAGACTTCATCTTCTTGTAATGATTCTTCTCCTTCCTTTTCAAGTTGTTGAGAGTCGTTTGCGAAGAAGATGCAGGTGGTAGTCGTTTCTTAGCAAGAGGCAGCCCACTTGCACTTGCTTGTGCTTCTCTCACATGAGAATGTACACATAGCAGCAATGTTAGAGCAATAACAACTTTGATCATGTTCAAATGGGACTCCATAGCTCAATCTTTTTTGTCGTCCAATTATGGTTTTACTTAGTTCGGAGATATATATGTATGTACATGTGTGAGGAATGGGAGATATTGTTGGAATGGAATCCTATGTGAAGAGGGATGATTAATCATGTGATATGATGATTCTTAATTTAACTAAGATAACAGCAGAAATATTATAATGAATTTAGGCTTAGGTGTTTCAGCGTAGTCATGTGATTAGCCACGTGATTATACAATATACTCAAATTATTTTATATATATATAATGCTAGAGATTAGCTAGTTTATTTCTTGCTAATGAAGTTGGTACGTGCTTCTGTTAGATACTTGCTTGCTGCATCAATGTGTTGGGCTAATTGATGAAATTGTCTCTGTACTTATGCCTTATAATCTCAAGTACCTAATGAAATTAATACTCCTAATAAAATGCAAAATGGAAAATTGTGTTTTTGGTACATTAATTTTTTTGATGAGACACCATATGCAAATTATAGACAAGATGGTACTAGAGGGTTGAAATCTTTCATATTAAGCCAATTAATGGGTTTGAATTTACATATTGGCCGTGACTATATATTTAATGTCGTGTTACTCGCGTAGTTGTTCGATTAATTGTTGGTGGTTGATTAATTGTTGATGGTTTAATGTTTGTAGGTAGCATGTGTTATGCTAAACCTTTTAAGTCGTGGCTGCATTCTTGAGCCATAATATATATACACACATATATTGTAGTAGTTCTCTAAAGTCATAAAAAGTAGTATCGGTTTTGTATATGTTGACTAATTTAAATTTAATAAAATGATGAGGTTTAAATTAATAGTATTAGGTGAGACAAAAAGGCATATATTCAGCGTATTCCATGCTGTCTCAAATCTCAATGCAATTTCAACACCTAACTTTACCACTTTTTTTCTCTAGAGAAAAGCCATATGATCATGTGCAGAGCAGCAGAGAGATAAGAACATATAACAAGTAAATAGAATATGAGTAGCTAGCTATTCTATTCTAAGATGATCGGTTGATTAACTTTAAATTACTTTACGTTACTTCGATAGCCTATTTTAATTATCTAATTTAGAGAATTCCAAATAACGTGGATCCAACGAGGTCTCAGTGAAAGAACTCATGTCAAAAAAACTCAAAATGTCTCAAATGCTTCCGTCTGAAGCAATTGTGTTCAATTTTCTTGTACTCCTTTTGTCCCATGAAGTGAATATTGAATCTCGATTGGAAACTCTTCTAAGAGAGCGTCTTCCCGATATCATTCAAGGTTTAAGTCATAATAGTTAGAAAATTGAATAGCTTTAAGTAATTTCTTATTGGAACTCCAACTTTGTTGAATTTATTTACTTTTAGAATGATACATTGTGTTTTAAATTTGTTGGATATATTATTATTTGGTATTGCATTTAATACATTTTTTAATTTTACATTAATATTTTTTGATATTTTTGATGGTTGAAATAATTATATATTTTTCATAATATATATATATATATATATATATAATGACCCAAAATGTAGCATTATCGACAAATTAATCATGATATTTTATGCTATAATTGTGATGACTTTTGAATTATTTTTATTATTAAATTAATAAAAAAAATTGTCATAACAATTATATTGACAATAATTTATGTCGCTAAATATCAACACTTTAGAGACAACATGATTTTTTTATTTGTGATGCATTAGATGTGTCACTAAAAATTATATTTGCAGCCACAATAATATAAATTTACTTGCGACAACAATCGTTTGTCACTGCAAAGTAATTTTTAGTGGCGAAAATTAATTGTAGCTATATGGTGCATAATTTAGGGACGAATATAGCATGTCACTAAATTAAGATGATTTAATGACGACAAACGGATGCGACTACATAATGTTTATTGTAGTGACGATTATGAAACTGTGACTAATACATAATAATTTAGTGATGCTACACAATTGTCACTACATGGTAATGTATATAGTGATGAATCTATTATGTCACTAAATGAAAGAGTTATAGTGAAGAAAAAATGTGTGTCACTAAAATTACGAATTACAGTGACGAGCAAACGTCGTGACAACAAAAATTGGTCTATAGTGAGTAGAAAAAATTGTCACAAATGAAATAGTTTTAATGGCAAGTTGATGCGTCACAACAAAGTTGGTATACAGTGATGATGTTGCAAGCGTTGTCACTAAAGATTTTAGCAACGGCTTATACAGCTGCGAGCCAGCGACGAATATAAAAACTATCACAATATTTTATAGTGACAATTTTGATATTTATGGTGACAAAAAAATTCGCCACTATAGAGTGTTTTTGTTGTAGTGTAAATATAAAGTGTGATATTGAAACCCCTTCGCTCTTTGTTTTGCTACATCATGATCTTTATAGTTCGTCAATGGAATAAATGAGCTTTGTCCCATCGTGATGCTATAGATTAAATATTGATATCTTATATAGGATGGTTTCTTCGTCTACGGTGCATAGAATTTAATGTGTTCATAGTTAATGTGATAATGACATATAATGTTAAATCTGCATGTCCGTCATGTAGGACTATTAATTTTCAACACGACACGATAACCCGACACGAAACGACACGATATTAATGAGTTTGGGTTGACTTTTATTGGGTTCGGGTTCTTATCAGATTAATCCAATAAGAACCTGAAATTTTCGGCTTGAGTTCGGATTATCTGAAATATATAAATATATTATCTAAAAATATTAATAATATATATATATATATATGTATACAATCGTGTTAGATTGGGTCACTATCAGATTGTTATCAGGTTGGGTCATTAACATGTCGGGTTCAACCTGAAAAAAATGTGTCAGTTTGAGTTTGGGTTGGGTTCGGGTTTGGACCATTCAAGTTGGGTTCGAGTTCAGGTTTATTATATCCTTAACATGTCGGGTTCAGGGTTTGACCTTAACAGGTTAGGTCCTTATCAGGTAGACCTGATAACGACCCAACCCGACCCAATTGACACCCATACCATCATGTCTCGTAGATAAATATGAAAATTTTAATTTTTTTTTATTAATTATCATTTTCCAACTAGGGTGTATTGATCAAAGTATAGTTTAATATTATTCAGTATAAATAATAAAAAACAAAAAAATTGAAATTTATAATGAGTTGTATGATGTCGTGGCAATGTCACATCAGCCGTGACACGTTAAGCGTTAAGCGGTGTTCACCACGAACGGGTGAGCGGGTACTCTATTAAACTATACACTAATTAATAAATTTTAATTATAAAATGATAACTAATAAATTTTATAAAAAAATAATATTAATCAATAGAATATATCATATCCTTATAAACTCCTCTTTGCCGCGAGTGGATGATTATTTTTAATATCTAAGATATTTCCCGTGTATCGATTCCAAAGTGAGAAATTCACAAGCAGAGTGGAAATTTGTATGCCCCGCTTCTCAATCATTCACACTTGACAATTATTGAATGTGATGACGTTAATGCCAGCTTACGACAAATATATGAGAAAAACATAATAAACTAATAAAGATTATTACTTGTTCGATACGTCATCTTAATTCATTTCTCGTGTTGAGACCTATTTACTCGTGACCCACAAACCTATAATTATAAAGGCAAAATAGCCATTTTATTTTTAAGAAAGATAATTAATACTTTTTTCGAATAAAATATATATATATATTCTTTAGATAAAAATATTCTTATATTGTTATCTTTCGCGGAGCATACAATTCCAAAAATTTCGAGGTTTCGGGAATTATGTGCTTGTATGCATATAGAAGAACACAGGAGTCTCGCAAACTCGAGTTCACCTAAATGAGTGTTAGTATACATTATAAAAGAATGCACGGATTTTGAGAATTCAAGTTTACATGATCGTGTATTAGTACAATTTAAAAAGCAACGCATGAAATACAGAATCGAATTCGTGAGATTAATACATGATCCCGCGAATTAAAATTCATATGGTTCGTGTGTTACTCCATTAGAACACACGAATCCGCGAATTCGATTTTACGGAATTCGTCTGTTCCGCTTTACAACACAGAAACACACGAATTTCGTGAACTTGAATTTATGAAATTTATACGTTCATGGTAAATTGAGATAACACACGAATCCAATGAATTTATATGATTCATGTGCTATCCATTAATATCGCGAATTTGAACTCGCAAAATTCGTATATTATGCAAGAATCAAATTAAAAATTTTAATGGATGAACAAATTGGTCCAACATATATTTTTTTTATTCAAAACACCATTTTTTATTTTTATTAAAAAGAAAGACAATTTTAACACTCGTCCCTTCTTACAATCTGCATTGCATAATTTAGAGCCTTCTAACAATGTGCATTGCATAATTTAGAAGCTACTTCAGCTCAAAATTAATTAAGAAATGTACTGCATTAAATTACATATGAATTGAATCTCGTACAATAGAAGATGGAAAAAACAGAGGACATCTCGAGCATTAGATAAACAACATTGACAGAGACTCGAGAGGGTTGATTCCCAACCAATTAACTCAAAAAATGCTTGCATTTTCTTTAATCACTTCCAACCCGTAGCATATAATGCTACCTGCACAAATGCTTCAGTCTGAAGCAATCAACTTTGTGTATCCATACCATACTATTTTCTTGGACTAAAAATTTTGAAGCCTCTCTTAAGATCAGTACTAGTTTCTTGACTCGATTGGAATGTCGATCACCAACACGCCATCGGTGCTGCTGCTTGTTGCTGACGTGGAAGGCTGAGATGTGGTGGCAGCCACATGATCGTCTTCCACACAGGCATTGACTTGAGTGTCGTCACCCCAAATGAGCACATTTGCAGGAAAATTCGGACCCTCCGATGAAGATTCATCAATGTCCACCGCAGATTCATAAGCCGATGTAGGGCTCTTCTGATTAGGGATAGGGTTTCTGCAGAGAGGGCAAGTAGCATGAGAATGGAACCACATATCGATGCACTCAACGTGGAATCCATGGTTGCATTTGGGAAGAATTCTTGCCTTTTCACCCTCACAAACTTCGCACAGACACACAGCACACTCCAACCCATCTTTGTATTCGTTTGGAACGAACGCAACAACGGGTATGGATTCCAGAACGGAAGGTTCTAGACCAATGCCTGAGGAGGAGGAGGAGGTGGGAACAAGTACCATTTCTTGATAGCCAGCTGTGAAGTCGAAGCGGCGGCGGCGGCGGCGATGCTCCCTCACAGAGGTGGTGGTGGTGGTGGTGGGTGGGTAGCGCTGGTGATAGAACCATCTGAAGTAGAGATGGAGGCAGCAGAAAAAGATGACGACAAAGAAGACGAGGGCTATTCCCACCACCGTTACTTTCCCTGCAACCTCTATTATATCCGGATGATCCCCCATTTCAGAATTCAAAATCTCGTTTCTTGAAAAAAAGATGACTAAAACGAAGGAATTAATTATATTATAATCATAAGAGATTTTCCCAGATTCTCATGTCATTGTTCAACTGCATGCATGTATATATGTATCCCGAGAAAGGATCAACGTTATCAAAGTAAGTGGGAGATGGAAGATGAGATAGGGGTGTAGGTGGAAGAAGGAAGGTTAAATGGGGAATATTGATTAGCAAAAAGGAGCGGTCAGAGGGAGGTTTGATTCAGGGCGGATCGAGGAAGAAGGCGGCGAGGTGAGGGATCATAATCAACGTGGATTGTACATCAAATATCAAATAGCGGTATACTATCACATATTGACTAGTATTGTGGCGCTACACTTTTGGAGGGTGCCAACCCCTCTTTTGACTTTTCTTTTTCGTTTTTTGAGGTTTAACATGGCATGCGTTTACTTTGAGTGATAAGTTAGTTTCATAAAATGTGCCGTTGATTATTTAAAGGACATGATAGTTAAATTAGTTTAAAATTAAATAATCCATCATCTATATAATATATTAAAAGAATACATATTAGAGTTCTCCTTACGTGACATTACCACAATTTTTTGGACAATAATTCAATTTTTATTCAATAAATTGATATGGTAATTAATGTTGTAAATTAATTATGGCAGTGTATCAATTATTAAAAATATTGTTTTATTATTAATATGGTCATGTAAGATTGGAAACTAAATTGATTAATGCTGCAAATTAATTATGCAGTGTATAATAGATATTTCATTCCATAAATAACACTTTAATGGGTGTATTTATGTGTATTTTAAGGGACGTAGCAATATTATATATGTGTATTTAAGTCATTTTATAGATATACTTTTTATTGTGCTGCGCACCAATATTACATAACTATATCTATTTAATAAGTGGCTCATTTATCAATTTTGTTAAACATAATTTAAATGAATATTAAATTATACTCACCAAGTTATCCATGCATATTAGATGTCTCTCAAACTCACACTTTTAGAGTCGCGAGTCGCGGGTGAATTATCATCTCTACGCTTGTGAATATGGATGTGGAAAGTCATTATCCGTGTCTATTGTAGCCGATTGTCATCCCTAATTTTAGCTCATCAACGAGATAATTGTTTATACATATAATATTAATTATTTAAATTTTTAAAATAAATATTTTTCGAATAAAATTCATTATTTGATTTGTTAAAATAATTACTCCCTCCGTTTTTTAATAAGTGTCCAATTTTACTAAATCACACGTACCAATAAAATGAAAATTTTACTTATATACCTTTTATTGAATAGCATAATAAATACATTCATACAAATAATATCAAATTCCAATAAGTATTAAATAAAGGCAAAATTGAAAGATTGTCATAAATATACTCTAAAATTTTGAAATAGGACATTTATTTAGAAACAAGAAAAAAAGTGAAATAGGACACTTAAAAAAAATCGGAGAGAGTAATTATTATGGAAAAAAATAATCTATTACTTTTTCGTAAAATTAGTATTTTCATCTCAAATAATAAAGATAGACAAATAAATTATAAAAATTATCCACGAAATAATCTTTAATATATAATTTATTTACAATAATTTATCAAATTATATTACCTTAAATAAATATTGAATTTTTTATATCATATTTTTTTAAATTAATAACATAAAGTTCTTATATACAAAAAAATTTACACATGATAAGTCTTCATATAACAATTATATTTTACAACAATATAATTTTTCAAGTAGCATGAATTTGCAATTATGTTAATAAATCACAAGGTAGCATCATTTTTCATCGACATATTCTACATAAGATAATTTAAATAATATTTATTTTTAATATTTTTCAATTTATATCACTTTTAAATAAATTTTCGTAATTTTAATAATAAAAATTTGTGGATTCGTCAAAATAATATATTTAAAAAATTGATAAAATTATATTTATAAATTATAATATAAGTTAATTTTTCGTCAATTTTCGACGGATTACACTCTAATTTATACTTAAAAATAAACATTATATTAATTTGAGTTATTCTTATTAAACAATCTTTTATCATACAAATAAACACCATCATATAAGATTGGGTTGCGTGGTTTGTTCCACTTTTTCTTCTGCTTGTATCCATCACATTATTGTTTACTTTTTTTTTTAAGTGTACTATTTCAACTTATTGTTTGTTTTATAATGCCGTCTTATTTTAAAATTTTAGAGTAAAATAATTGCATTCTTCTTATTTTACTCTTATTTAATATTTGTTATAATTTAAAATTAAAGTGTAGAAATATATTTATCAAGTGTGAATAAAATAAATTTGTAAGGTTACATATCTAAATTTATTACTTAAATAGAGGGAGGATGTGTTATCATATTTCATTGTTTATATCTTAAAAGCTAATAAAACATTCGTACTTTTGATTAAATGAACTCATTAGTACCCAAAGAGAATATTAATTTATTTATTTAATTAAGAAAGATAAAATATACTTTCTCCGTCCCATGAAATTAGTCCTCCTTTTTTTTGCACACAAATAAATATTTTACTTTATTCCCTTTTATTTTAATACTATTTGCTTTTTAATTATAAAATTGCCAAAAAGGGAAATAAGACTAGTTTCATGGGATGTTCCAATCGAAAAAGATGGACTACATTAGTGGGAGGAGGGAGTAGTATATAACATATAATAATGAAATATATATTTTGAAAATTTTAATTTTTAATAATTATATATTCTATTTGAAAATTTATCAACACTAAAAATCAATTAAAAATAACATTGAATGTTAAAAGCTAATTCTATATATATATATATATATATATATATATTCTATTCTGGAGTATGAATCCTAATACAAAGTATATAATTAAATTAAAGTATAAAAAATTGAAATAAAATAAAAAAAATTAGATTTTGAGTGTGAAACATAGTGTGTGTGTGAGACACAAAAAATGGGGCACTCAATCCTATTTAAACTTCTTCATGCAAGCTGGCTTTGCCCAAATTGTGCAGGTAAATTTTCAGCTCATTGAACGGAGTTTCATTCATCAGTCATAATTGGAGTGTTTTGATACTTGCAGGTGCTGAAATTAGGAGTGTTTGCCGGAATGTTTTCCATTGTCACGGAGAGAGATTATCAAGACGCTGCCAGTAAAGTAAGTTTAAGAAAATAAAATGTTGTGTTTTAAAAAGGTAAGAGTGAAGTATTGTAAATGTAATTTTTTTTTGTTTTTGTATAACTGATCATTTTTAATGTGATGGTTCAATAAAGAAACATGACTATACTTAGCTGGAGAGAAGGGGTACTACTTATTACTTTCACGAAGATTTTATTTATTTAACTCCACATTGATTTTAACGAGTGTTTTGAATATTATGGGAGAAATAAAGTCTCACAGTATCATTAATTACATACCCATACGTGTATAAAAGAAAAGTTAGTTGAACAATTAATAAATTAATTAATTACGTCGGAAGTAAAATGATGATCTCATATTATTCATAAGTAAATATGTATTGTAAGTAAATGGAAAGGGAATTCAAATAGATATAATTATTAAAAATAGAAATATGATTTTCTTTATAAATAGAATAAAATTTAAAAATATATATGTTTTTCATAAATGGTGGGAGTATATGATTTATAATCAGTGGCCACCTTATAGCATCACTTGAAAAAATCACATACTATTGATTATATTAACATTTATAAATATTATAGATAAATTTACAAAAATTATCAATATATGATCCTACTAGAAATTAAGAAAAATAGAAACAATGATTTTATCCCTCAAGCCTTTGGGGGGTTTGGCTCTGCCATGATTATATATATAATTGATTGTTCTTATATCTCTATTTCTTTGTTTTTTTAAAAAAATTTAAAAATTTAATTATACTAATATTAAATTACATATATAATTATGTAACAAACTATTTGAATTTGAGACTTGTCGTTTTATACATTAATTTCACTAGCCTAGCATACACCTTGTATTAAGTATCCATATAGCATTGATTTCAGTTTTATACAAGATTTGGGAAAATGTGCTCGCAGTTAGTTAGCCAATTGATGATAAAGTGGACTTGCTTCAAAGTTGGGATGAGGAATTTGGTAATATGAAGTGGAATTGGGAGAAAATGAGACGGGCACTTGTCCCCAACATCACATAAATAACTAAATAAATCCACATAAATATTTTTATCACGGCAATTAAATCAAACTACCTTCTAAATTTCTTTCCTTTAGATAATGGACATTAATTTCTCTTAGCAATATAAGATACACTGCATATAATGTGACGTATAAAAGGAGAAAATTTAGTAAATTAGTGATAATCCATAAACACTACTGCATAATGTGACGTAGAAAAGGAGAAAAATTTAGTAAATTAGTGATAAACCATAAACACTGCTGCATAATATGACGTAGAAAAGGAGAAATTTTAGTAAATTAGTGATACAAGATTCCGTTGGTGAAGATTTGTTTAGTTTCTAGTAGTTACTAATTTCTAATTATAGCGAATCCAATTATGATGACGGTAATGATTGAGACGTAGCCACATCATCAACTATTCTACGTTATTTTAAAATAAATAAATAAAAATTATAATCATTATTATTTGATAAGGTTAACAAAATTGAAAAGACCAACCATGATTTGAAAAAGGTAAAACATTTTTCAATGGTTCAATCTGAAAAATGACACATGTAAACGCAAAATTGACATTGAAATCGAGTGTCGCCCGCAAGCAATTTGCTGTTACAGATATACATGCACAGCTTTTCCGATAAAAACCTCTTTACTCTTTTATGCCCCATCCGTTATAAACCCCATATAGATCGCACTAATAATCCACTGCAAACCACTTTCTCTCTTTCTTTCTTTCTGGAGCATTACATTCTTCAAATTGTCGAAAACGTAACTGTGAACGAATGGCCGGGGAAAGTTCTGACACATTCAACGATTTCTTGATTGTAAGTGACGAAAATGGAGGGGTTTTGGATTTATTGAAGTTCTTTGTGTTTAACGATCAAGGTAGTGGAGCCAAGTTCCTTGAAACTTGTGGGTCATTACAAGAAAACCTTTCGGTTGATGATAATGAAGGCGACGGCGACCGCGGAAGCGGTGGAGAGGTCACAGCTGATCATAGGTGGGTGATAGTTGTGTCAATTTTGGTGAGGAAAATTATCAAGGTATTTGGTAAGCCCATGGAATGGAGTGGCTATGTTGTGGAGCTCATTCTTAATCTATTGTCTCTCAATGGCAACTTCCTTGGATTGATGTGCAGAATCCTTCAAGGTACCACTCTCCTCAACTCTAGTTATTTTTGTTGTGTAAGTTACCTCTAGTTTTCTTTGGATTATTTGTTACTAATACTACTAGGCCTGGATAATCTAATATCTTGATTGAGGATGTTGTAATTAATAGTATTAGTTTCCATGTTGGTATATGTTCGGCTGCTGCTATATATTAATGAGAACTTCTGGAATTGATACAAGTTCAAATATGCTGAACTTGATGATCTAGTTACTGGAAGTGTGGAATCACCTCCAATTATCATGTGTTTTTTGGTAATCTTTCAGTTGGAGCTGTAGTATATTGGTGCACTTGTATTTCTGGTGAGCTTAGCCATATTAGGAACTTGATTAGGTATATTGAATAATTGCAGTCCATCCTCACTTAGAATTACTGTTTAATAATCAGAATGAATATAATCTTAGGTAATGTGGAAATGCCAATAAGAGGTTCAGAAACATTCATAAGCGCGATCGGACATTTAGATGGACGAGTAGACCTCTTGAAGATGGATAAATCGTCAAAACACGACGATGATTCTGAGAAAAGATCTTGGCGAGAAGTGGAGATGGGAGACCGAGCTCTGATGGACCTATGTATGATGAGTTCCAAATTAGCATATGAAAATGCTAAGGTAGTCAGAAACGTTGTGGAACTTCATTGGAAGGTTAGTTTAGTTAAATCCTGGCATAGGCCTCTATGTATATTACATAAGCATGTTTTTGGTGAATAATCATTGTTTTTTCCTCAATCCAGATGCATTTTGTGGATTTCTACAACTGTTGGAATGGTGAGAATAAGACTTCAATTTTTTCAACCTTTTGGTGCAAGTTTATGGTTCCGATTTCTCATGTCTTAATCTGCTTTTCAGAATATCAGAAAGAGTACTCTACACAAGTATATATAGTGTGCGATGAAGTAGAAGATGCAAATTTGATAGCTATTAGCTTTAGGGGAACAGAGCCATTTGATGCTGATGATTGGATAACCGACTTTGACTACTCGTGGTACGAGATTCCTGGACTAGGAAAGGTGCATATGGGATTTCTTGAGGCCTTAGGCTTAGGGAACAGAGTTAACACCTCCACATTCCAAATGCATCTTGAAGCCAATAGCGTCAAATCTTCCAAGCCTAATGTGGTTGGTGCAAAGGAGCTGATACCGAGTATGGGAAAGATGACGGCCTATTATGCTGTGAGAAGTAAACTGAAGGAGTTGCTGAAACAGCACAAGAATGCAAAGTTTGTAGTGACAGGGCACAGCTTAGGAGGAGCGCTGGCCATATTGTTCCCAACTGTGCTAGTGCTGCACAACGAGGAGGAGGTAATGCAGCGGTTGTTAGGGGTTTACACCTTCGGGCAACCAAGGGTTGGAAACCGGGAGTTGGGAAGGTACATGGAGGAGCGATTGGAACATCCCCAGACAAGGTACATGAGGGTAGTTTACTGCAACGACCTTGTTCCGAGGTTGCCTTACGACAACAAAACCTTCTTGTACAAGCATTTTGGCATGTGCTTATACTACAACAGCCTCTATAATGAGAAAGTGAGCTGCGCCTGTGCTGTTTTAGTTGTAAACTTTTACATGCTTCATGTTATGTACTAAGTACTAACAACACAAATGATGATGATGATTTGCAGAAAGTAGTTGAAGAGCCAAACAGGAACTACTTTGGGTTGATATACTTGATCCCAGAATATATAAATGCAGTGTGGGAATTGATGAGGAGTTTGATGATGGAGCACATGTACGGCCCAGATTACAGAGAGTCGTGGGAGTCGTTTCTGCTGAGGTTAGTAGGACTTGCAATTCCTGGTGTTTCTGCTCATAGTCCACTCAATTATGTCAACTCTATAAGGCTATCTAGGTAGGTTGATGATGTCTCCTTTTTACACAAACTTGTACCTAGTGTTAATGGATCATGTACTGTTCTGTTTGTATACTAATACATTATGCATGTGTTGGAGAAACTAATTAAGGGTTTAATCTATTTGTTTTGAACTGCTAGTGCATGTGTGATACTGATGACTATAAGTCTATAACAAAATAGCGGTTACAATAAAAGATCAAACGCTCTCAAGCTTTACACTTTGAAAAGTTCACTTTGCTCTCATTCTACTTAAAACACTCAAGAGTTTGTTGTAAATCTTTAAATGTGTTCTTAGCAGAGGAACTTGTAACCGAAGAATATATAGATCTAGTCTTAGTCATAGTGTTTTAAGCTAGAAGTGATTTGAACTTACTCTCTACATCAAACCTTAAAGGTTGATCACTGTAAGACATATCCAATTTAGTTGAAAATCCTCGAGTCACATCGAGTCTCGTAGATGTAGGAGTTTTATCTCCAAACCTTGTAAACCAAATCTCTATGTCTTTCTCTATTTACCTTCTCAATCTTCGATTATCTTTTGATCTAACCATCATTCATAGTTGATTGAATATTGATTAAGTGCAAACTGAAATACTAAAACTATTTCATAAGATTTCTCAATATACAAGTTAATTCTTTTCCACCAACTTCAATACCTCACGAAATTAAGATATTAGTTAATCAGTTCAACACAAGTTGCAAACTGAATGATTCATATCTAAGTACATTCATCGAAACTTTCTTTTAAATTTGAAATTTCAAACTGATGTATCATCATGCATCGAATCACTCATATTCGGACCAACAATATATTTTTAAAGTAAAATTTGTATTAATAAATAGTGCTCCCTTCATTCACGAAAAATGCCGACTTAGAATGAGTTTTAAAAATTTTGAAAATTATTTTTTTAATATAGAATGAAATCCACAAAATATAATACAAATGTGTTTTAAAATATTTGTGTTTTAAAAATTTTGAAAATTATTTTTTTAATATAGAATGAAATCCACAAAATATAATACAAATGTGTTTTAAAATATTTGTGTTTTGTAAGGAGCGTCTAAAAAATGAAATAATACACTTTTTAACTCACTATTACTTCCACGACCTTATTATTCTTTAATTTTAATATTTAATACTTACAATTATACTTAACATCATTATTCGATCAATATGTTACAAATGAAAAATAATTATTTTTTATTATTTATGTTACCAACTATAGAAAAATATTTATCATCGTATCTCTTCAATTTTAGTTATTTTTTGTTGGTCGTTTTAATATTTTAGAAAAAATAAAAATATATAATAATATTATTATTGGAAATATAAAATGTGAAAAGATAAAAAATAAAAATATACAAAATAAAAAAATAGTAATTAAATGATGATATCGTAAAATGAAATATTTCAGAAAATTGATGATAATCACCTATAAAAATAAATTATCGGATGATCATTTAATTATGCATCAATGTAAATAAATTCAATGTCGGTTACAACAAGAAATAAAATAAATTTATTTTTGAAATTTTGCTTAACAAAAAAATAGATAAACCTGACTATATATATGCCATAACAAAATCAAATAAAATTTCTTATAGACATAGTTGAACTCATTCTCCTTTGAAAATTCATTATCCACCAACTTTATAAAATACGTTTAAATTTAGGTCATTGTAACTTCTTTTAATTTAATTATTTATCTTTGATTAGATTGTTGTATACAGCGTAAATTAATGTGCTGTTCTTTGCACTTTCCATTTCAAGTACACTACATCCTTGTCTTTTGTATGCGCGTAGTTTTAATAAACGTAATTTAGAAAAGGGTTAATTGCACTTCAATTAAAAACTTTGTATGATTTTGGTTTTTTTTGATGATTTTTTATTTTGGCAAATTAATCAATGAACTTAATATTTTTTTTCATTTTTTTCATGATGTTATAATTTTTTGATAAAATTGATGTGGTATTTTAATTAATTATATAAAATAAAAAAATACGAGTGTGTTATAATTCAAAACGTTATCATTTCAT
Source organism: Leonotis leonurus (assembly GCA_026898415.1). Taxonomy (NCBI): domain Eukaryota; kingdom Viridiplantae; phylum Streptophyta; class Magnoliopsida; order Lamiales; family Lamiaceae; genus Leonotis; species Leonotis leonurus. Next base: position 7,409,968 of record JAPKLX010000001.1, read on the forward strand.
AAAATGTGTAATGATATTATTTTATTAAAAATGCATTGTCATTTATTGCAATCTTTAATCTATTTACCTCGATTTATCACTCTCCTCCTTATTCTGTATATCTATCTCATTTTCAATCTATCTATCTTCTACTATAATTGGAAATATTATGTATTTCATCTATTTTCTAATTTATTCAACTTGTTCTCCAATATTGTCACGTTAGAATTTAAATTGCGACATTAACTTTAATTTGGAACTAATTTAATTTCGTGACAAAAATCAAAAGAAACATCAAGTTTATGGATTAATTCGCCAAAATAAAATACATGAGAAAAATCCAAAATCACAAAAAATTTCTGGATTTACGGGCAATTAACACTTTAGAAAATTCAACAACCAAAAATAAAAACAAATCAAAGTCATGTAAATACAAGATTAAAAAACATAATATCGTAATCTAGAAATTCCGCTCAAAAAATGCCCAAATCAAATTATGCAAAATGCAAGATTGAAACAAGTACATACATGTTATACGTAGATAAGTAAAAACGAGAGCCATTCATTAAGCACATGTCCTGCATTGCAATATGTTTTTTAGTTTTCACTGCCTTTCCATAAAGTAACAAGTTGGAAAAAAATAAGCTTTGCCCAAACTAGACAACACCATCTTTCAAAACAACCAACTAATAACTTTTATTCCATTAATGATTATTAGGAACTCTCATCATAACTGCATCGAACACTAAATTTAGAGGATTCAAGTAACTCAGGAGCTAAGTACAGCTAGATTTCAGGAGTCTCTATGGATAACTAACTGCAAATGAACACGAAAGATAACCCCAACATAGACAAGGTTGATCAATCTCAAAAGATAAGGATTCCACGGTATGCAAAAAAGAATATGTGCATTTTAGCTTATTATCTTCTTTTGTATAGTATGAAAAATCTAGACAAAGACATCACACTAAACAATCATCAATTTGAAGCTCAATCAAAGGAATAAGCATGGCAGAATCTTTCTATCCAAAAGAGATCAAATCGACAATCTGAAATGATGCCAGAAAAGATAATGCATTCTTTTAAATGGTTTACATCATTGTTTTCGTTCAACTTAAGATCGTTGATCATGAGCTTCGATTGAAGCTAAGTATAGCTAGTCTTAACAAGTATCCATTCCACCCTTCTCTAGTTCCCCTTCCCCAATTCCTAGCACCTAAACACCAAGTCCACAAGAACCCAGGATTTGAGCACAATTCTAGAGACTTAGGCAACTAAATTGAGTAAGCAGTATAAAAGGAAGCAGAAATAAGAAAGAGTCAAGCAGATGAAGGATGCGACAGAGGCGGAGGTAATTTCTGATGAATCTGATTACTACCGTTGCTCCCGAGCAGTGCCGCTGCCCGAGAGCCGTGCTGGCTGATGAAGGGATGTCTCAACAGCTGAGCGGCCGTCCACCGCTTTGCCGGATCCCTTTGCAGGCAGCAAGCGATGAAATCTCTGAACTCGCGGCTGGCCGTTGCTGGCGCCTCCGGCGGCTGCGACATACAAATGGCGCACATTAAACTAGCCCAATCCCCCTGCCTTCCCACCGCGAATGGGAATTTCCCCAAATAAAATTCGAGAATGCTCACTCCCAAACTCCAAATATCTCCAGCGTATCCATCGTATCTCCCGTGATTGAGATCTGTGTTGATTCTCTCAGGGCTCATATACGCAATCGTCCCCACCGACGAATTGCAGTTATCCATGGTTTGAGCCAGAATTCGCGACACGCCGAAATCAGCTATCTTCACTACCCCTCGAGAATTGATAAGCAAATTGGAGGGCTTGATATCGCGGTGAACGATTTTGCGGCGGTGGAGGTAGTGCAATCCGCAGAGAATCTGACGTGCGAGATCGGACAGCGAGGGCTCGTTGGGGATGTGGGTGCCCTCGAGCGATCCCCTGTCCATATACTCAAGAAGGACTTGGATTTCACCGTTGTGATCGATGAGGTTGTGGCAGCGAACGACGTTAGGGTTATCGACGTCGCGGAGAATCTGGATTTCACGACGCATCTGATTGCGGACAGCGTCCTCGTGGTTGCCGTAGATGACCTTGAGAGCGTAGATTTTGTCGGTGGGCCGATGTAGGACCTTGTAGACGGTGCCGCCGGCGCCGCTGCCTATGCGGCTAATGCGCTCCAGCTCAGAGTACTCTAATTGTACATAGGAGGAGACTGAGGCCGGAGCGGAACTAGGCGGCAGAGGGAGGGGAACGGCGAGGGAGGTGTCGCGCTGCGGCATAGGCAGGGTTAGGTCCGGGCGGCGGCGCTGGCGGCTGGTGGTAGATCCAGCGGCGGCCGGCGGCGGCTGTAAGGGCCTCATGATTGATGAAGGAGGGAGAAGATATGTAAATAGAAGTTGAGTAGAATTGATGGCTGGTTGAGTAATAATAGCAGGAAATCTAGGAATCAATTATGGAGATTATTGTTGTGTGGAGAGAGATTAGTATAGAGTTGGTGTGGAAAGAAGAAGACAAGTCCATGGATATTCTGAAGTGAGCAATGGAGGGGAGGGGAGGGGAGAGGAGAGAGAAAGAAGCGAGAAAAACCCAATGCCAAAGAAGGTTCTTGGAAGGAAAAGAGAAGGAAGAGGGAGACTTTGCTTTATACTCCCTCCCTCACTCTTCTTCTGTTAACCAAAATTCTTTAAATCAAGTCGATTAAAATTATGAATAAAAAAATTTGGATAAAACAAACAGAATATATTATTGTTTACGTTTTAATCATTTGTGTATCTTAATAATATGTAATAAGTAAAATTTAAATTATATATTATTTTAAATTGAGTTATATAGAGTATAGAAGTGTAATGTAACCATTTACTACTTACTAGTATTATATATTTTGGATTTCCTCTTTTCCTAAATTTTATTGTCACTGATTAAATAACACAAATAATTGTTTCTATGTAGTTTATGTTGGAGTTTATACCAGATGTGTTTGTCCTTTTCATTTGTACGTATATTTGTCCAGCAATTACTTCCCAAAAGAAAATTAGATATGTATATATGTCAACATTATTATCCAGTGATAACACAAGTAATATTTTCAAGTAATTATGAAAATTGTTCGCTAATACCTATTCATTTCTGATATTATTTTACCAATTATATATGTTTAGTACTAAAAATGAAGAAATAAAAACAGGACAAGAAAAGGGAGTGTAACTGTGTAAGTTTACTTGTCTAGTAATACTCCATTTACATAATTACTTTTAATATTTTAACAAATGTGGTTGATTTAATAGAATTTTTTGTATAATTTAACGTGGTTGATATAGCATGTCACCTAAATAGATTAAAATGTCTTGATAAAAGTTTATTATTTTTTCTTTTCGACTATAATTTATCAAATAAAATATATTTTAATCTTTATTCTATATAAAATAATAATAAAACATGAAAATAAATTGCGTGCGTTCACTGCATGTAGATAAGATGGTATTAATTGACAGAAACCAAACTATTCATGTCCGTTAAGATAATCTAGTGTGTGGGTGGCAAATTAATTGGATATTTTGGAAATGTCATAAATTAAGTTTCTCATAAATCGTATTATTACCCAATAAATGGGCTTTTCTTTAATTTATTTAAAATTAAACTTGTATATATCCAACATGTTAATAATTTTGATGAAACAAATTCAGATAATAAATATGCAGGCACACTACTAAAAAAGAATCCCCGTACATGTTCACTCCCTATTTATGATCAAAGGAAAAGAAGACGATATTTTTCTATAATTAAGGAAGCACATTAGGGAATATTTTCATTCTAAATGAAAAAATAGGTGAAGTCACTTAATATATTAAATACACTAAGCTCCATCCAATATACGGTATTGTAGTAATAAGGTAATATATTTTAAATGAATAGATTTCGTAAGCACTATATAATGATTGATATCAAAAGAAAAACAGGTTGGTTGCTTTAGTAAGTATATAAATAAAACGTACTTATTTTAAACTAATATTAAATGGCATTATTAAAGAATTTGTAGTGACCGTTTTTATCATATTACTATTATTTTATATTACCCAACAACATTGTACACTTTATTCAAATATTTGAAGTCTGAATGCTCGTAATGCACAAGAGTCTATGATATATAGAAGGCATGCATTATGTAAAATATTTATTTAAGCTAGTAAAAGATTATATATAATCATAATTTATATATATATATATATAAAAATTTAAGTCATTGTGATCAAATTATTTGTTCTCCATTATCACAATTTTCATGCTGTAAATATTATGAAACATCTACATTCAGTGCATCATTAACCTATATATACAGTTTAAGTGTTAGAACCTAGCTATTTCCTTTACAAGACATCCAAATTAAAGTGTTCCCAAGGAAGTAGATCATGTAATTAATATACATTAAACTCCTATTATTAGACTAACATGTCCACACAACTATTATTTTTGTTGTTAACTCCCCCTTTCCTCAAAAGTTGTAAAATATATTTATAATATAAAAAGTTTAAAATTTCATAAAATTATGTCTAAAAAAGAAAAAAAATGTATTTTTAATTAACGGTATTAATTACTCCAAGGAAAAAAGATTTAATAATTAATTTTAAACTAATATTATTCATGAAGATCTTTACTCCCTCCAAACACGATGTATAAAAAGGGTGAATAGAGGTTGAACACTCCCAAAACATTGATGCATTTGGCATTACAACTATATTGAAAAGATTATAAGCACATATATATGTTTATTAATCTCCAGTCCTTTGAGATCGAGGAACGATCTCTGTCTCAACTCAACTCCCAAAACAGTTGAAGTTAATCTCCAGTACTCCACAAGGTTGGACTATAATTCATCTTGGATTTCGCTTGCCTTTGTTTACATGTAAGAGTAAACAGAGAACTACAGTAGCCTTGTGCAAACAAATAAAAAAAAAAGGAAACATGACTACTCTTGAAGTTGCTCAATCTTTAGAAGTGCCTCATCCATATCTAACCTCTTATCCAGGTCCTCTCGGCAGCACGCTATTCCGATATGCAACAGCTTCTCCATTTCCAGCCTCGAACGCTCCGTCGTGATCTCCATATCTTTGTGGAACACTCGCATGCCTTTGTTTTTCAGTTCCTCCACGATACCATTCACCCATCCGGCTAAGTCAGCACCGTAGTGTTTGCTACCCTGGCAGAGGTACTTGTCAACGGGCTTTCCCGTCAGAGTCTCCAGTATAAGAATCCCCAAGCACCATATATCGGATTTCTTGGAAGTCTGGCCGGTTTGTGCGTATTCGGGACATTTGTAAGCCACGAGGGCTTGGTCGATTTGGGTCGGGTTGACAACGGGGACAAGCGCGTAATCCATGAGCATGGCGTTGAAGTTGATGTCTAACAGCACATTGGATGACTTCAAGTGGCCGTGAGGGACATTTACGCTGGGCAGCTCTGCGTAGAGGTAAGCTAGTCCCCTAGCCACTCCTTTGATGATTCTTAATCGGCATGCCCAGTTGAGAGGCTTCGGCCAATCCTCCGGCCGCTTACCTGCATGAACATATTCATCAGTTCGGAGTAGGGTTAATGCAGATTATTAGTAGTAGTAATTAGCTAGTGTATACACCAACCGTCGTCATGGAGATGTTTCCCCAAGCTATTGTTGGGCATGAAGTCGAACACGAGCAGCTTCTCAGCGCTGCGGTACAAGTAGGCTACCAAAGGTAGCAGGTTGGGGTGTTTGAGCCTTCCGAGTCTCTTCATGTGGTCATGGAAATCTTCCTTTGCAACGTTAGTCATTTGCTTGAACCTCTTGACGACCAGTGCCTCGCCATCCACTAGCACCGCCTTGTACGAAGCCCCGAAGCTTCCACATCCCAGCACCTCTGCTGATGCTCTCATCAAGTCTTGGAGGTCGAACTTCTGTCTATCGTCTCTCATGAACGATAACTTGCTGGGTTGTTGAGGTTGTTGTTGGTGGTACTCGCCTCTCCCAGCCGGTGCACGGGGGGATGCAGCCATTGCTAATGCAATAGCCCCGGCTATGGGTAAAGGAGTATTCCTATCACTGTAGGGGGATGCCATTTCTGATCTCATCGCTGGCTTCTGTGGAGGCGCTTCGTCATCGAGGGCCTTAAGGCTCCTCCGGCACAACATGATGAGCAATAGGAGTAGAAATAATGCGAGCAGGATGCTGAGTACAAGTATTGCTATTCTTACGGCAGACGAGGATGATGAATCTTTAGGTAGAGCAGGAGGGGAGTTGGGAGGAGCATGAATAAGGGGCTCCAAATCCGGTGGGGGAATTGGGGGATTGCATGATGGTCCTGTAGGCCCGCCGCACAATGCTTGGTTACCTACAACCACAATACATGCACTAGTCATGCCAGATACCCTTTCAACAATGAGCCATTTATTCAAAAGGACATGTATATATACCTGAGAATGAAGAGGGATCCATCTTGAGCAAAGACGGCGGAATGGGACCTTGAAGCTGGTTGTTAGAGACATTGAAGAGCTTCAGATTTTCAGTGTCGACAGCAGGTATAGCGCCGGAGAACTGATTGTTGTCGAGGCCAAGCTCGGCAGGCTTAGATGAGGTGAGAGACGTAGGGATGAGGCCGACGAAGTTGTTGTGCGATAGATACACCTTCTTCAACAACGGCATGCCGTCAAAGGCATCGTTGGGTATCTGGCCGGAGAATTGGTTGCCTGACAAATACAAGGACTTGAGTGTGGCGAGCTTCCGCCAGTCAGGCATGGACCCTTGGAATCTGTTGTTCATGAAACTTAGCGTGCGTAGATAGCTCAAGCCCGCGAGAGCGTCGACGTCGATCTGTCCCTGGAGGCCCATATTATCAAGCTGCAGCCCCCACACATAGCCGTTGAAGCAGAGGACACCGGCCCAATTGCCCGTGTTCCCCGTGCACGGCCGTGTCGAGGGGTTCCAGTTCTGGAGTGCCGGATCGGAGTCTGCCAGGGCACTTTTGAATTTCATCAGTGCTCGTGTTGCATCTTCCTCCACCTGCCCCACGGCGGATGAAAATGCCGTCACCATCACCACTACCGCCACCATTATGTTCATACCATACGATCGCCCTCGTTCTCGTCTATTGTTCATGATGCTGTCATTTCTTGGAGGAAGCACACAGTGTGATGCAGCAGCTTGCGCCACTCTCTTGCACATATTTCTTGATCTTGATGGCTTGTTTTGATATCATATATGCATGCATGTGTATCTAATGTTGAATCTTCTTAATTTACTATGACGCTAGCTAGCTGGCCTGGTTATGATTTTGCCATCTTCATTTCCTAACTGAAAATTAGGTCTAATTTTTGATAGGGGAGAGAGATAGAGAAGAGTAAGAGAGAAGTGAACGCAGCAAGAAACGCATTTGATTGGTGATTGGACGAATGCATGAGATGGCATTTGATTGGTGATTGGACGAATGCATGAGATGTGAAAACTGGCAAGTGAGACACGCGACATCGAGGTTTATGGAGATAATGTAGCCTCACCATAATTGTTTCTTTACTATGATTAGAAAACAATTAAAACAATTACTATGTTCATCGTTTTCATTTCATTTCAGTCGTTAACTACTATGAAAAATAAACCAACTTAACCAATACCTGCATGTATATTATTGATATATATTTATATACTCAAAAGCATTTGGAGAGTTGGTCAGAAAACCTATTGATTTGCATAACACAAAGTATTTATTACACGAATGATTAAATTCCATCGTGACTTTAGATGTCATGTTTTTTCTCACTCCACAAATTAATATTTTTACTTTCAAGTATTATAATAAGAAATAAAAGGACCCATAGGCATATATCAGGAACAATATTTTATGATGTGTACAAATAAAATAAGAATGTTAATTATTAAAATGATAATAACCTCAAAGTGTTTTAAATCAAATTGAAAATCTAAGTAGGAAAATGGAAAATACAAAGTACAAATTAATCCAAATGATGAGAATTAACTCATAATCAACAATCATTAATTAATATTATAGAAGGCTTAGATTATTATTATTTTTTATCTTTATTTTCTATTGCGCTCACTAATTGCAGATGTCTAGAGTTTGGTTCACCATCATCATAATTCATATCATGACCTTTTAGCTGAAAAAACCTTTAATGTTATTAGCTAGACTCTAATTTTGGATTGTTGGAGTTTCTTTTAGTTTAGTCTTGTGCTGGGACTGGGAGGTCCATCAATTCATAAATTAAATACATGGTGTTTTGGGCCAATACATATATAAATATATTATGTATGGCAATGTTATGTTACAAGTTTTGGCATGGGAAAAGCTGAATTAATCTATTCGATCAGGTCCCTCTTAGCTTCCTCAGTCCTCTCATCTCATGTATATCATCATGTATTAATCGAGAAGCTCTGTAAGCAAGCAACATGCATATTAATTAGGTAGCTAGTTTTGGGAGGTATGCCTGGAGTTAGATCCCCATGCTATGGCTTCTGCAACTGCTCTCTGGCGCTCCTGGTCCGTGATTTGACTGGCTTGGATGATCTGGGGAGACGGCGGTGAGACGGGGCGCGAGTAGCCCGTGTCACCTTTCAACGGGAGGCAATTGAGGGCCGTCACCACATCACTTACCAATGGCCGTACTGTTGTATCTTCTTGAAGACACATGGCTGATATTGCAACTGCTTGATTGAAGCTCTTCTTCGGGAACTCACCTCTCAGCAGTGGATCAGACAGTTCCGAGAACCTACTGGGCTCCATGAATATCGGTTCAGCCTGCAGATTACATTGTTTTTTTATTTCATTTGATTAAGATCTTTCTTTGAGAGATATATGAGAGATATGCAATAAGATATAACTAAGATTACCAACCCATGTGACAAGATTTTGCTCTTCAGGTGGCCTTCTGTTATCAATGGCTCTTTTTCCTGTGATTAGTTCCAAAAGAACAACGCCAAAGCTGTACACATCTGATTTGACAGTGAGTTGGCCTGTTCTTTGATACTCGGGGGCGCAGTAGCCGTAGGTTCCCATCACCCTTGTGGATACATGAGACTTATCTCCGATAGGACCGAGCTTTGCCAGCCCGAAATCGGATAGTTTAGCGTTGTAGTCCTTGTCGAGTAAGATGTTGGATGATTTCAAGTCGCGGTAGATCACAGGAGGGTTGGCCTTATCGTGCAGATACTCCAGCCCTTTCGCAGCATGCAACGCGATCTTCATCCGAGTGAACCATGGCAATGGAGCCCTATTAGGTGCAAGGTCTGTCCTCAACATGAAATATGTATATATAAATTCATATGCATGCATCATCCAAGGAATTTAGTAATTAAACTATACATGATCATATCATACCTAGTAGATGGTCTTCCAAGGATCCCAAGGGCATGTATTCATACACTAAAAGCCTCTGATCTCCATCAGCGCAGTAGCCAATTAGATTGACCAGATTCTGGTGGTGAAGAAGGCTCAACATCAGAACCTCCACAAGGAACTCTCTGTTCCCTTGTAGCCCGTTTCGATCAAGTTGCTTAACAGCTACCATCTGCACTAAGAAAATCCTCAACGCCATCACAAAACTATATACATATATACTACTCCTGTTCAGTACCTACTCAAAAGAAAAGGAAAGAAGAAAGCACATGCATATTATTGATCAATGTAGGAGTAAGTACTGCTGCTGCACCTGGTCTGATTTGTCGAGACGGCCTTTGTAAACGCGACCGAATCCGCCTTCACCAAGGAGAAATTCTTGCCTGAAGTTCTTAGTGGCTGAGGCCAGCTCCCTAAATGTGAAAGTTTGAGCTGCAATGTTGCTGTTGTCTCCTCCCTCTTTCCCTGCTGCTGCTGCTGTTGCCTTGCTATTTGTAGCTTCTGCCTTTCTTGCATGTTCTATACATATTTTCAAACATATAAACAGATAGATAGATAACAAAGCCTTGCAAGCTAGTATTAGATGCAGGAGAAAAGATGCATGCAAGCATATATACCATGGGATGGGTGTTGAGGGTGTTGGTGTGGAGAGGGTTCTTGATGGGAATTGGAGGGGGGGAATGAACCTTTTTTCTTTTTCGTATGCCTCTTTGATGATTTTCCATGAGATGAGAAGCATGAAAAACAACTCATTGTTATAGCCTTTAAATCAAAAGGCATGCAGCATTCCCTGACGATATATATGAATATGATCAACAATTCATAAATATATACATTGCTAATATTAATCAATGTCTTCTTCAACAATTCATATCTTCAAACCAAGGTAAGAAGAGGGCCGTGGAAGGAAACTATATATCAACGATATATCTATAACAAACAATAATGTGCAAAATTCTTAGGAAATAAATATGTTTGACCAAGTTATGTAATAGAAAGGAGGAAAGATTTAGAGAAATAATAATTAATAATAACCTGATCATTTCCAAAAGCCATGTTTTGGAAAAGAGATGACACGAAATCAGAAATGCTTCTGTGCTCTTTGCGAGGAAAATGGAGATACACAGGAACCAACAACACCTACCATACCCAAATTAATTAATTACATGCAAAATCAAATAATTAGAAATGCTTCTGTTCTCTTTATTTTTATGAACATAATTTATTTGCATAAGATGTTGAATCACAAAAAATACTACTAATGTTTATATAATTATTTTGGACTGTACAGCCTAAATATTTTTTAGAAATTTTTTTTGTTAAAAGTGTTATATCGGACAAGAGACATTAATTACTAATTTAATATATTCATTAATATATAAATTCGATAATATAGAAATGTTAACATTTTCATATAGTAGGTAAATGTAAAATATTGTTAATTAATCAATGAAGTAAATTTAAATTAAAAATAATAATATTTTATTGTTAAAGACAATGGAAATTAAAAGAGTGTTTATTTGGAAACTAGAATGCATACATTTGAAAACTAAAAGACATCCTAAATTAATCTTGCTAAAAAATATTATCGAGTGGATTAAATACATAATAATAATTACAAAAATCAACAAATTTTAGAGAGAAAAACTATGAAAGACTATTCAAATGTAGATTATTATAGTTTATTCAATATGTTAGGTAAATATACATGCACAGGGTAAGAACTAAGTTTTAGTTAGAAACAAAATTTTATGTATTTACATATTATTATATTATAATGTACTACATGTGAAATTCTATCACAAAAACGTTCTCATAGTCTTTTAAATTATTAACTTTTATTTAAAATAACAATAATCTGGGATTGTTTTCTAATTTAGCTTTTGTTTACACAGTTATTTTAGTTGTTATAACACGTTTTATTATTATAAACTATAAAGCTTAAGAAAAAGGAGAACTCGTCAAAATTGGTGGTGAGAAACGACAATACATGCTGTCATTTTGAGGTGTTATTGACACCAATATTCATAATTTAAATTTACAAATATATGAACCATCTAATATGGAAAATGGATTATTACTATTATTTTCTTATTTTTGGAGAGCTGTTTAAAATATTTCCACGTGTCAATTTAATTGTAGAATGATAAAAAGAGAAATAGTTGGAATTATGTATATAACTCCTGTTAAAGAAGCAAAGAAAAGGAAAGGCAAGGGAAAAAGAGAGAGAGAAGAGGCGAAGAGGGGTAAGAATGTGATTTCAGAGAGGGCACAAACTCCTCCTGATGGCTGATGCCCAATTGCCCATATATCATTATCAATCAATATATATCAACTTGTACGCGTTCCGCTTTGCCAAAATTCCAACTCCTCAAAATAGTCGCCCCATATTTTATCTCATTTCTTAAATACAACCCACAGATTCCCATTTCCATTTCCATTTCATTTCCCTTTTCCCTTTCCCAAAATCCAATTCCACATTTTCCACTCATTTTACATTATTACATCTTTCTTCTTCCTTCTCGCCTCTATCTACAAACCAACCAACGAACGCCTCCTCTCCCCCTATCTCTCTCTCCCCCCTCTCTACTCCCTAATCTTGTACCCAAAAGATAGTTTGATAGAAAGGGTGTGATGGCCCAAAAGAGAGACAAAGAAGAAACCGAGTTGAAGGTCCCGGAAAACCTACCCATATGCACCCCGCCGCAGATGATTGCCCAACCTCCTCCACATCTCCCCGCCACCAGGCTACCGGAGAGCTCAGATCCGGACCAACCTACGGCGTCCGACCCGAGAACCGGATCTGCGAAGGCTCCGGAAAAGCCCGATCTGGAGAACCGGATTTCTCTGAAGAGACCTAGGGAGAAAGAGGTGACCCGATGCTCGGGGTCGGGTTGCAGAAAGCGGATCGGGTTGATGGGTTTCCGATGCAGATGCGGAGAGATGTTCTGCTCGGAGCACAGGTACTCAGATCGGCACGAGTGCAGCTACGACTACAAGGCAGCGGGGCGAGAAGCGATCGCCAAGGAAAATCCGGTCATCAGAGCGGCGAAGCTTCTCAAAGTTTGATTGGCTCGGTAACGTCATAGTTTTTGAGTTAGTTGAATGATTTGATTTGATTTGATTTCTGGTGTGGAGTTGGAAAGGGAGGCGGCGAAGACAAGGCAAGGCAAGGCAAGGCAAGAGGCAAAAAAAGCAGAAGGCGTAGGCGTGTGGGGATTGTTTCTTTGTAAATTCGGTGGGGGTTTGGGGGTATCGTTGTCATTTCGAATTATCTCATAAATTAAAATGGCTGTGGAAATTCTTGTAACGCACAAATTATAATTAAATTAAATTAATAGTAAAGGTAATCAATCATACTTTTCTAACTTTTTGGTTACTTGGTTGGCATGGCATTGGCAGCTGCACCACCAATTCATTTTCAATTTATAGCCTTTTGTGGTCCACAACCATAATTATTCATACATACAGATACAGTACTATTCTAATAGACTAATCCAGCTTTTTATTGTAGGGATTATTAATTTATGCTAATCCATAAAAGCTAAGTAATTGGCATATTCTTAGCATTGCCATGTTTCCTCTAAGAGTTGCTATGATTGTATACAAAAAACTATTAAGGTTGATTTTGAATTACGAGATGTATACTCAACTGAATGACCAGATTTATACATGAGGGTGATTTTTTGAATAAATATTTGTACTCGATTAAATGACCAGATCAATACCTGATTTTTCACATGTATTAAATATACCTGCTTGCAATATGATTTTTGAACCACCTGTATCAATAAAAATAAATGTATTGAATACAAGATCATAATGAGAATTTTAATAGATTCACCTTTCTTACATCCATAAGTTTGAGGGAGGGAGGGTCTTTGTACATATTTCCTGTTCATGATTCATGTGGTTTCTTCTTGCTTTTTATGTATATATATTTTGTTCCGCATTCGCTGCTACACTGCATAATGTTCTATCACCATGACCTGATTCAAGTCTCCAATCCTCAAAGGATCAACTAACTTCCCTAGCACTCTTCTCTTACCAATTCGACAAATTCAAGAACCGCAATTATTCAAAAATGATATAAACACACTTGTATGGTTGGGCTCCACCACAAATGGGCCACATCGGCCCAGTAATAGTATCCAAATGCCTAGTCATCTTACAAGTTACGAGCGTCTCTTTGTATGGTTGGGCCTGGTAGAATTATTCATGGGTCATTATGACTTGGGCTCGGCCCAATTATAATGCGCTGTTTATAGTTAGATTTTTTTGTAAGGTAAAAGTAAATTCATTCATCATTAATTGTCCAGAGATACAAGTATAGGTATGGAGGCCAAGATTCATATCATACTTTCATAGTGTTTACAGATATTTCATATTTAGCTAACTCATGTGTTGTCATGTTTGTTTCTCTATGTACATGAGAAATTTTCACTACGCAAACATTCATTGCTTCAATTAGGGGTGAGCAAATCGGTTTCGGTTCTCGGTACTAACCGGAACCGTCGGTTCTTTTGGTACCGATAATTGAATTTTTCGGTTCCGGTACTGGAACTGGTTCTTCATTTAGTTAAACTTTCGTGTATCGGTTCTACCCGATCGATTCTGGGTAGAACCGAATTAACCGATTTATTAGAAATTCAATTTAAATTTGATTTGTATTCACCTATTTTTTTTAAATCCTAATTCCTAAATTATTAATCAAAAATATATATTAATTAATAACCTATTAAAACTACATGTAATACAGTTGTCAGTGATAATTACATGTCTCTTATATAAATTAATCAAAAATATATATTAATCTACCGTTTAATAACCTTCTTCAATTAAAATTTCATATATAAGATAAATAATTTTTTTTAATCATAATTCTAATGAGTTTAATTTAATTTATGAAAAAAAAAATTGGTGGTATATAGAAGGGTGAGATATGAGAAAAAAGTATATATATATATATATTAAATTTTTTTTTTCACGTGCATTTTGCTTAGCTTATATAGAAGAATTCATCATCTACTTAATTAGAGAGTTTATATATTCGCAAATTCAATTACTAAGTTAAAATTTTCAAATGAAGGATTGCATTCATTAATATAATGTGTTAAAAAGTTCGGTTCCAATCGATACTACCCGGAACCGAATCGATTCTTCGGGTACCCGATTACCCAAGTGGTTTTGGAATCGATTTCGAAAATTTGGTAATTTTCGGTTCGGGTACCGGAACCAAACCGATTCTCACCCCTAGCTTCAATGTGGCTTCAATTAGCTCTACACACATAATTGAGCTCTCTCCATTGTATTCTTAATCATGCGAATGGAGGTCAAAGAGTCCGAGAATACCTCCACATTCTTAATATCATCCTGAATGCAGTGACATATGCCAAGAGTGATCGCTAAGAGCTCCCCCACTACTACGTTCAGAACTTGAGCTAAACATTCGACATAGCAAATATGATAGAGCCATTTGTATCTCTTGCTATGGCTCCAACTCCGCCTCGTATTATCTTTTATTATCTTATTATTTTTGGAGTTATATGTTATAATCTTTTATATCTTATGAATTATTTCAACTTATGCAAAAAATTGGAGTATAAGAGTAGCTTTAACAAGTAACAATATAAGTAACAATAGGCGCTCCTTTTGTGTTGGTAAAGAACAAAAGTTGATGCTTACTTTTGAGGCTTGAAAAAAATGAACAAGAGAACCAAAAAAGCAACAAAGGGCCGCAACAGCTGGTAGGTTAATAGGTATACACTTTATGATATTCTATTCTATATCACTATTTCGCAAGTGACTCTGGGATATGATATGCGTATCCTCTTGTATTCGAATCATCATTACAATAACTACAATAATTTTGCTTTCCAATATTTCTTTTGTGAATAAGAAAATTACTGTAGTTAATATGTTCTCAAAGAATAAATAGGCGAGGTAATACATATACCATACTCCTTATTCACTATGTTTGTTTTCCTAAATTTATATACTCAGAAGTTGAGGAAAAAAAGTTTATACCCAATTTAACCATAACTATTGATGACACCGAGGAGGAGAGAAGAAATATGCAAACTTAAGAATAGAGAAGATAATGAGCAACTAACTGTTGAGCGCTCCCGTGGTGGGATTGAATTCCAGTTTATTGCATCGGATTATACTCCAAACAACTATCCACTCCTTATTTATATTATCAATATGTAGACTAATACAAAAGTAAGTCACAAGGTAACATAGCAATACCTTGCTTTTCCTCTCATCTATTTCGCACATTCTGATTCTTCTTGCATCCTTCTGTTTTGGAATATATCACAGAAATTTGTAATGAAGAATACCTTGCTTTTCCTTTGTCAAGCGCCAATGTCTAATTCCCTACAAATGGTAGGGTCTTGTCTTTTAACTATTTCAAATTTCGAATCGAAGAAAACTATAAATATATTCAAGAATAGTATAATTAATTGATAGCACTTTGAATTCCGAAATCCATTTTTTATGTCATAGATAGGCAAAGAATTGAAGAAAATTAGCCTTCATTTATTCCCAAGAGTTTAATTTGGATAAAGTATAGTCACGTCACGTGTGCTTACACACCAATACTATATATGCAAGTATATATGTTAATGCAACAGTAATCGGCGGAAATTGCAATCTGCATCTGCAACCACCGACATCAACTCTTGATCAACGCCCATTTTCAAGGCAATAATACCTAATCGTTAATTCCTTATTTTATTCACAACCGTCTTAATTAAATCAAAATAAAATCTGAAATCAACAGTATTATTTGTAATTAACCCCTTTACACGTGCGCCGTCAGAACTCCGTTATCGACAAATCATCCCTCGGCGGCGACCATAACGGCGACGGCGGCAGCTTCTTCCTCCGAAAGTACTCCTTTATATCAATCCCACCTACCGCCACCACCTCCTCATCCCTTGACGGCAGAAACGGCGGCCGTAACACTTCCGTCAGCAGCTCCCACCTCAACCCCTGGAAGAAACTGTGCTCCTTGATCTCCGCCGCTCCCCTCCGGTAGCCCAAGCGGCGCGTGGGGTCCTTCTCCAACAACTTCCCGATCAAATCCGTGAGCGAATCGGGTTTCCCGACGTACTCCGGATTGCTCGAAAGTATTTTCCGGAACGTCTCCTTGCGATTATTCCCTTTAAACGGCGTCTTGCCGTACATCATCTCGTACGCTAGCACTCCCAGCGCCCACCAGTCGACGGCGAATTCATGGCCGTCGCCTCTTATGACCTCTGGCGCGACGTATTCCTCAGTGCCGACGAATGAATTGGAGCGCTCATTGGCTGAGAAATCGCCGTTGGGGTTTCTCCGACTGACGGGAGAAACACGCGCGCTCTTGGTTTTCTTGGGCGGATTTTTCTTTCCGATAACGAAACGGGTAGGGGTACGGGTGCGGGTGGGCGCATGGGATTTGGGTATGGGATATTTGTCTTCTAGGTTAGATACAGAGAGGCGTGGGGGTAAGTCACGTGACAAGTCGAAGTCAGTGAGGGTCACGTGACCGGATTGCTGGACGAGAATGTTCTCGGGCTTGAGGTCTCTGTAAACGATGCCTTGCTGGTGGAGGTGTTGGAGAGCGCAGATGATCTCAGCGAGGTAGAAGCGGATGACGGCGGCGGAGAAGACGTGGTCGTTTTGAAGGTAGCGGAGGACGTTGAGGTCGCCGCCGGGGCAGAAGGGGATTCCCCAGTAGATGAATTCGTCGTCTTCGGAGGAGCAAATGAGGTGGGGCAGGAAGGGGTGGGGGCGGAGGCGGCTGAGGACGGAGATTTCGTGGCGGGCGCGGCGGTCGGCGTGGTGGTGAGTTGCAGAGGCTTTTTCCACCACCTTGAGGGCGAAGGGGTGGTCGGCGGCGGCGCCGTGAACGAGGAATACGGTACCGGTGGCGCCTTTGCCTAGTATCTTGACTGCTCCTAGCTTGTTTATGTCGGGAGTTGTGGTGCTGCCCATGTTCATCTAACAATGCAATTGATTGTGTTTATGTGAGATGCACGAGATGAGTAATGAATGAATGACCAGTTTATATATATAATGCATGTGTCATGTGTCATGTGTCATGTGTCATGTGCCATGTGTCATGTGTCATGTGTGTGTATTGATACAGAACAACATACCAAAAAAACAATCACACGACAAGGCGGGACCGTATGTGTTGAGATTGTGCGTTGCCATTCTGCTTCTAATCTCATGGAGATTTACTATTTGGTGTTGAGTATGAAACAAATGCGATATTAATTATTTTTATTTTAATAGATAAATCGCATATATTTGGCCCTATTACGAAACTCAGTGTATACGTCTTTTATCTGATTAGAAGTTAGGAAGGTAAGAAATTTGTATGATTGCAGTTTCCATTATGGCTTGGTGTCTACTCAATTAGTTTGCTTGAGAAACAGTTAAATCTATCATATATATGATGTCTCTTATCATTTGCATATATGGGCATGAATGATTAAGAACATACGTGCACACGCGTACCTATGGTACATCGACAATTTGTGTTACCTCCTTTTCTTTTATTATATTATATTAATTAAATTAATTACAAATTTTCAATCAATTGCATTATTATTCTCCTATTGATAGACTAAGACTAACGCGTACACAACATCATTTTTTATTTTACTGCTACCTGAAAAACACTCCCACTTTCTCTCTAACGAGTTCCATGTCGTATGTGTATAATTAATTGAGATTTTAGAGTATACTACTTAAGATTCTTCCTACAAGAAAATATGGTTATCCAGTTATCGCAAGTTAACTTGTTGAAAATTTATGGACGTTACAGGGAAATCAAAATGGTAAATGAAACCCATTAATAATAGATCAAAATAATAAAGTAGAAGAGCACTTGTGAATAATCCATGGGATCATAACTCAAAAATAAAAATTAAGGAAATCAAGTGTTACACTTGTGATGTTATGCATGTGATGATGTTCCAAAAATCTGCAAGACCCTTAATGTCTGGCTTTGTTGTAAAGTAAAACAAGTTTTAGAAGTTGCTTACAATATTTTAACAACCATAAGTGGTCCATTGGCGAAAACGAAATGAAGCGTTTGCCTAGAAAATTGGTCTCTTCAAGATGAAGGCAGCAATGCACGAAGATAATTAATTAAATTAATGAAAAGGGTGGTAATGGCAGAGGGAATAGTGATAAAAATAAATAAACAATTATTAGTTTCCACAGAATTACATCCTTCAATGAAAGTTGCATATTAAAATGAGTTTTGGCAAAATAAATCATGAACTTTTTAATTTTTACAATTAAAATCTTCCTACTTTATTGAGTTAAAAAATGTGATGTGGTTGTAAATATATTAAATAATTGGTGATATGAATATCAAATATGATGTACAATAAATCTAAATTTATTATATTTTAATGGTCACAAATGAAGTGTTAATATTAAATAGTTATATACTGATTAAAAAAGGGGTTTCTATGCAAGTGCGTGCGAACATAAACAAATGAATAGATAGTAATGGTATGTCCAAATGAAATCCTCAATCGCAATTAAAATCCCATAATTTCCTCCATTTAGGAAGCAATAAATATTAATTAATTCTGGAAGACATAATTTGGCCCACCTGTGAAATACTAAGGTTTTCAAAGCTCAGAAACTGTATTGCTGTCTGCTGCCATCATTGGGCTGGAGAAATTAGGCCTAACATTCCACCAAAGTTAAAAGTGAAAGTCAAGAAATTAAAAGAGTATTGCTTTTCCGTGCAATATACAATACCGTGCAATATACAATACTCTTCCACTTGTGTAACCTTTTCGATTAAAAGGGTTTTTTTCACTGCACTTTGATTATGCTTGTCGGCCATCATATCCTTTTTCACTCCCACTCAAAACCACTTTCTTGTAACTATTTAATTCCAAATCTTACCTATGGATAATATATTTTTAGTGATAACGTCACTGTTCATATGAATTTACTATAATCCAATAATAATTCAAAAGTGCATAAGTTTCCAAGATTTAAGATGTTTAGAAATATGGAGTTGAGTTATAAGAGCAATATACATTCATGGAACAAGATTAACAACATAATCAAATGTAGACAACGATAGCTGGAGATGCTGAAAGAGAAATTAGAGAATGAATGACAATTACTCTTTAAAATGTTTACATTACAACATGAAAGAAAGAATAGCGTGGTTCTGTTTTCATTGATAGCTTCTTCTACCTCCTTTGGCCGTATATGATTGTATACAGCTCCGAAGCTGTCCATGTTACCTCCGTAAG
The DNA here is from genome assembly GCA_026898415.1 of Leonotis leonurus. NCBI lineage: Eukaryota > Viridiplantae > Streptophyta > Magnoliopsida > Lamiales > Lamiaceae > Leonotis > Leonotis leonurus. The sequence goes on from JAPKLX010000001.1 coordinate 7,429,607, forward strand.
CTCATCTAAAGATGAACGGATCTCGTCACCGATCTTCATCAACAATATCCTGCATTCTGGATATCCACACACACAGTTGAGTCCAAGTATAATTCAAGCATATCAACTTGTATGAGACTGTCTTTCAAGTTACAGCATGTCAAAATCCGTAATACGTATCGAGTCCCGGATCCAAGTCTCGACCTGTGTTACGGATTTTGACGAAAAGTACTGACCTGTGATGGTACTGAAATTAAGCAGAGAAAGAGAAGCGAGGATCCTTTGCTCGACTAGCACCCCGTATTCGAGGTTCTGCTTGAGTGGAGATATTAGAGCGGAAAAGGCAGAGAGTGGATACTTTGTGTCGTGTAATGAAGCGAGGGAGAAGCTCAACCAAGCCACTGTTGTGAGACACACTCTCACCAAATCTGATTTCCCTAAACTGAGGCACTTGGAAACAGCATCCAAGAATGAGTACTTCTTCCCATCCCCCAGCAGCGAAGCTGATAAACTCCTCAACCATTTCTCCCTCTCACTTTCTTCCTCTTCATCATCTTTGCTCATAGAATCCACCTTCAAAAACTTCGGTTTTGTTAGTGGATGTGTATATTCCTACATTATGTTCATAGCATGTCATGCATGCATGCTGAAAATTTCAGACAGCTTATGTTATTCTATTGGACAAATTCTTCTATGTTAAACTAAGGTACTAATGTAATGTGTCAAAGTAGAAAGTGCATTCTACTTCTGAATATTCGAGCATACTACTTGTGTATGACCTTAATAAGGCCTAAATTTTAATGCGGAAGTTGACATACCGTTGTTATTGTCCCATCGACTGTTGTATCATGGTCAGCAACATCCCAATCAGGACCATTGAGAAAGCCAGCTAGTTTTAGGATCCAGTCCTCCGTCATAAGCTTCCCGGAAAAAGAGAAGAAGCCTCCGAGGATAAGGAGCGCTGTACAACACTTGCACTGCAGTTTTTCATCATCATTTAAGCTTCTTTGTAGGGCCATGGTGAGTGCATCAACAGCCTCTTGCCTATATATGTTGCTGCTATGTCTTTCTGACTGCAAGCCCAGCGCAAGGACATCTAGTTAAGCGTTGCTCGAAAAAAGGTGCTCTTTCAAACTTGTCAAAAGAAGGTAACCGAACTAAATTCTGCACAGCACCTAAAGTAGCATTTACTATCTATGGGGTTTGTATGTATAAATCCTATGAAATTCTAATGGAATGATATACATATATAGTTCTAGAATTTGATCTGCTTAAATGCGCATTGATGAACAATCAATCTTTACTTTCCTCCTTTTAATGATCACTCTGCTAATCTACTTAAGCCAAGCTGTCTTTTTAGTCCAGATTCCATATCTACCAATTAATCATCCATAAGAAAATTGTGAATTCATAATGTGCAGTAGGAAAACAAGATGGACTAATGAGCCAATTGCGAACGAGAAATTAGAAAACAGTTTTAAGAGATTAGAGATTAAGAAATAGTATACAGCCAATTGCGAACGAGAAATAGCATTTAGAAAACAAGATGGACTAATGAGCCACGAACAGAAACAGAAAGTTGCATATATTCTTCAACAAGACGGTAGCAGTCATGCAGATTAACATATTATTGGGATACCTATCAATCACAACCCTTACCAGAAGATCAATATGAAGAATCAGAATAGCAACTAGAGGTGTCTCCTCCAAAGGGCAATTCTGAAGATACACGTTCAAACGATCCATTGCATTTAGTATATGTTCATCATCTAGGCCTTCCAAAAAGCATTTTGCTCTGCTCCTCCTGGTATTCAATAATTTATACATTGTAAAGCTAAAAATGCATTTGAATGTCAGGACTAACTATGCCACACAAAGAAAATGAAGTAAAGCAAGTTTCCGAATTCAATGCAATTAATGTTGTGAGCATAGAAAGAATTTGGGTGAGTAACTGTGATTGTTGAAGAGTAGAACTAAGTACCTGTTAAAGCAAATGAGTTCAGTCATAAGTAACACTGCATTTTTTCTCGTTATTAACTGTTCATTGTGAAGCAGTTCTAGCAGATTTGATCCATTTATGTTTCTAGCAATCCAATTCCTGCAGCCTGCATCAGCATCAATGCAACAGCACAACAGTGCTATGATAAATGTTCTCTCCTCAGCATTGGAAGAGTGAAACCGTGTTAAGAGAAACTGCAGGCCGCCAAAAGATATAAGTCGTCTAGCATGTATGATCCTCTCCTCCTTACTGAAAACCGGGAGAAGTTGCCCTAAGATGCAAATGACCATGTTATCATTCACTTCCACATTTTCACCAGAACCTGATGCTAATTGAGAGAGTAAAGCCAATAGATCTTCTATATGATCTGTCTTCCATTTATCAATGATACGCTTCAGGATGAGATTTGTAGGTGGGACAGCCTCGTATCGCAATGTTTTGCTGGTGATTGGACAAGTGAAGCTTCCTTTACCAAACCAGTCTGATATAGCTTCATGCTCAAAAGTTTGTCCAGTCTCAAGAGTCACTGGATTGTTAAATAGAAGCCCTGTCAGAGGGCATACAAAATCTTCTGGGATGCTACACCCAAAATGTTTTCCAGTTAAATATTCGTAATTCTCCTGCAATTCTGTAGTACAATAATTAGTAAGCAAAATGATCAAGGAAAAACTTGTCTGAAAGGAGTTGATAATTTAGATGATTATATCTTTATTACCAACCTCGTACTGGAGGTTCCAGTTCATTCTTTTGCATGATCTCTCCTTCGGTTTCCTGCATGCAGGACAAAATACAAAATCATCAGATGGAACTGGTGATGAATATGTGCATCTGGTGTGGAAGTTTATGAAAAGACAGCATACCGATACTACTTGGTCTGAAGCATCTTCAGGGTGTGGTAAGAATCTTGGTCCGGCATGGTGAACTGAATCTGCAGTCAGTGGCCTCTCAATTACTATATTATTTTTATGACGATTTTCTTCTCCTGGTGAATTCTCTGAATGCTTTATCCATGCTTCTTCAAGTACATTATTCTACATAAGTATAAGAGATTCTCTTTGAGAACTTGATAAATCATCTCTGCTCGTATTGATTCTAACTAACTGCAGTTAATATATAAATTCAATAGCACAGTCATCTGAGAAGGCAAGCATAGGCTTTAGCTATATTGGTTTGACACAAGATGCAAGCTGCTAAATACAAAGAAAGTTACATAATGAAGCACAAAGAATCCGATACTAGATCCATTTGCATTTAATGTATATAGTTTGTAGATATGAAATATTTGATTCCTACAGATTTTGAGATTTGATCACTTACAGTGGGGGATTCCTGAACAGGTTCGACTTCTTCATTTGCTCGTACGACTGAGTCATAAGCACACAAAATCAGTTGCTTGTCTTCTGGAGCCGAGCTATTGGAGCTTCTAGCAGCATTACTTTCAAAATGTTCTTCCTCATTAAGCGTATCCGAATGCTTAAATACTTCACCAGACACTTGTTTAGGCTGAGACGAGACATGACTAGCAGGACTACTTGTATGGCCAAGCAAGCCTCCTCTTAGCAATAACTGAGCAGATAGAGAAGGAACTCTGATAAGAGGAACTGAAGGTGCTTCGACCCCATCTATCACCCAATCTTTATAGTACATTGCAAATTGATAGGTTCCTGAATCCAGACATTCGTTGTAAGCTTTGTCCAGAAGCTTTTGATTCATAAGAATGGGAGAGTCTGTCGCAGTTCCACTTTCCTTATCGTACCAGACCTTCACATGTAAGAGATGAGGAAGAAATGCATGGTCCCACAAATCCGGCAGCAAAATTGTTCGCGCCTGGAACGGTGAATCACAGAATACTTGAAGAAGATGTTTTGCTGCAACCTTATCTTTTTTTTGCAGCACATATATTATACTGAGATAAAGATGAGCACAAGCTGACAACCTGAGATTAGGAACTCCAGATGTGAATCCATCCTTGAGATCACTGGAGTTCAATCCTGTGATTACACTAAGCTGCAGTGAAGCCCTTTTCAGTTCCTTTAAGGTTGCATTCTCCTCTGCAGCTCTTTCAATGGCCTCTATAGCTTGTTCGAGATTTTCTATGACTTTGCTTTCAGTAGTCAGAATTTCATCTGCTCCAATCAAATTTAGGGAAGCAAAACTATTATGGTGAAGGGATATCCTGAAATCCTCGTCGCTGAGAAACCGCTTAGCGTGCCCACTGAAGATAGAAATGATTGCTTTAATGGCAGCTTCATCAAGAGCAGGAACAGCGTCAACCTCAACCTCTTCAAGCTTATTTTGTCTCAAGCTTCTACTCTCACTGAAGTTGTTGCCTTCGGAGGTCTGAGGTTGTTTAAAGCTTTGGTGCTCAGAATGAAGATAAGTATGTTTGAAGGAGTTGCTCTTATCTTTCCTACTATCCATCACCATATCATTTTTATATGAATGCTTCCCCTCATGTTTGCTGTGGGTATAAACTTTGTTGGAGTATATGTCTTTATAAGACCTGTCCATTCCCTCCTCAACTATCTCATCACTCCGAATCACCTCAGTTATCTCTGGGACGATGCTGAATCTCTTCGCATCAAACGAGTCTCGGTGGTTTCTTCTTCCATTATATAGAACTACTCCTTTATCAGGTTGTTCCCTAACCATTTTCTCTCTGGGCTTCCTCCCTGAAAAGCTGCTACTTGTAGAGAATTCTGCTTTGGGGTCATAATGAGGTATATCAGATCTCGTCCTCTCCGTTCTTCTCATTGCCAGCAGAGAACCGGTTTCGTGTCTGTCGTGTTCCACGTAAAGAGGACCACTTCTCCGTTCTCGTTCCGAAGCAAAGGAAGCTCTGCCCTTCATTTTTTCTTTTCTCCTCTTGAAACCTTCCTCAGCCAGAAGGTCCTCCAGCGACATTGCCATTTTACTTCAACCTTGAAGCTCACACTAAACTGTTTCAACAAATTTTGAAGCTATTCAACAACTTCAAAAATTGAATCTAACGATACATAAATATATGGATTGAAAGACAAAACTAGGAAACTCAAACATCCATGAAAAGTTGAGAAACCACCAACAATATGTTTGCAATTAACTTTCAATTAGTTCAAACAGAATTTGAAAGGAACATGCACCAACATGATAAAGCTAGTATATCAAAACACACTATCTGAGATTCAAAAGAATTATTGCGGATTTAAGGTTCAAACTTCAAATAGATGTATTCCGAAAAATTAGATTAAGTACCTTCAATCAGTTTCTTGTTTATCAAGAAACGCTGCAAGTCATGACAGCCAAGATTATTAGAAGTGATCAAGGTTTAAATTTGGGTAAAGCTTTGGAAGCTCAAGAAATACAGCAGGTGCGGATCAAGTTTAGTGGAGAAGAAGACAAGAGTGTCTGAAGCAAAGCGGAACAAAGGAACCTGTTGATTAATAGTACTTGATATTAAACAAAGAAAGCAAAGGGAAAATAATAATAACTGAGAAACGACGATGATGGATACATGAAGAATGGTCGCAGGTCGCAAGAATGTAACAATATGAAACAAGGCCAAGACTGAGTAGCAGATAGGGAAATGCTAATAAGCGGGCAAGTGACAAATGTGGGATGGTGAGAACTGAGAAGAATACAAACACTATGACGTCATGCACTCGAAATACTACTCTTTCATAAGAAATCATTTGATTTCAGACCATAAAATAATCTGCCGGCCGCATAGTATCTCCATATGAAAACACTAGAATATTCTAAATACTCCATATATTGACCTTAAAATTAACTTAAAATAAAGAAAGAAAGAAAGTAGTAAAATATATCTGTATACATGTAACATGCATAATGCACGAATTATGTATGATTATTGACGACCTTGTAATAAAATTAGCCGGTTTACTTGGTCAATCATCTCAGCCGGCGCGGTCGTCTCTATTGCTTCAATTCCACACAACAAACCTACATGAGTTTCACAAAATTAACGCCATCACGAAAAACAAAGAAAAGAATGAAGAAGCAGCATAATTATTGCATGAAGAAATTAATTAATGTAGACTATGTAGTCATAAGAATTTTGGAAGTTCTTTCAAGTTTCGACATAATATGTATGTGTGAATATTATGATACTTCGTGAAGCTTCTTAAAATTGTATATTCTCAGTCCATAAAATTGTTAATCAGTTCAGTCTGCCATATATTTTAAGAACACAGTTTAAATTTAATCTATGGTACACTGTGTATTGAATGATTATTGAATCTGAATTGCTTTATCGTCGTTAATTGAACTGTGTGTACGAAGTGATTCTCTTATTTACAAAAAAAATTGAACAACAATTTCGTTCACAAAAATAAAATGATTAACAATTTTGTATATGAGATACTCCTTCCGTCCCATCTAGATGTTACATTTATTTTTTAGCACAAGATTTAAAAATAGTTGAAAAGTAATATAAATGATGATAGAAATATATATTACTACTTGTATCCACCAAAATGGTTTACATTTTATCGTTTTGTGATGTCTACAAAAATAGTTTACATTTAAAACTTTCTTTTTATAGCAACGAACCCATCACATTTAGTACATAACTCAATTTAAAACAATACTTTAAATAAGACCCAAACTTTACTATTATAAATCACCATTAAAGTCCAAATACATTATTAAAACTCGTGTTAGATCAAATCGAAAACTAATTTCATGAACACAAAAAATATTTAAAATTATATGAGTAATAAAATTGTTGTAAAAATATATATAACACTTATATTAAGAAGAAAAAAAATATAAAACCTAAGATGAGACGGAGGGAGTGGTTGGGTAGAATCTAGTGAGTCCTGGGCCTGGCCGAATAAATAATGGTGATCCTCTTTCAAATACCAAAAGAGAGGCACGCGCACGCATATTGAATTGGATATATTTTAGGAAATTTTGTTTTATATTGTGTGCGTCATGCCATTGAAGTGAATTGAATTTAACAACTGTTGATTGTTTTGGAACTTGTAACGAACCACTAGAGTTAGCTTCCGACACGTATTTACGGAAAGCTTTGGGAAATGGAATGCATAAGGACATTGGTTGCGTTGTGCAGAGATTTGCTGATCATTAAATCAATTCAACCATTACTAATATACTACATTAATTACTATTAAGTTTCGTTTGGAACAAAGAAAAGTGTTCGTGTTTTGAATTTGATAATTGACTACAGTAATTCCTTGTGCACATGCTTAGCTAGCTCCAGCATCAACAATATATTTAACTCTTGCTTAAAGTTGGTGTTTTTATTAATTAGTGCTGTAAATCAAAGCAAGCTATTTCAGGTTATTACACCATGACTTACAATCTCACATCCAGATGACTGGTTTGTGCAAAGTTGTATTGCAATAAAAAAAAATAGTGATGACACTATTGACAACATGAAAATTTTACTCCATATAATAACTCAGATAGAGACACAATGACTCGTTCAAAATGTAACCAAAGTGGTTAATGTCATTACCAATCAAATTGCACCAATGATGCTTCAATTTTTACAAGTAATGAATCCAAATTTGATCCAACTATCGTATGCTCATAAGTTGTAGAATATTTCTCATACCTTTTAATTAAATCACCATATTTTTTAATTTTTACAATTGAGTGGATCCCAATTTTGACCGAAATGTTTATATGGCGCTAGCTTGCGTGGAGTAACATTGATGACATTGACACATACATACAGTGGATATTGTGAATTAAAATGAAAAACCAATATCAAAATGACGTCATAATATCTTTTTCAATACATGCATGTTGATTACACATCCTCATATCCCATATTCATACAGTCATTTTGCATGCTTTTGCTTTTATTGACGTGATTGATATTATCGTGTATCGCATATTAAAGTATTTCGTGTCGTATTTAATTTGTTTTAGTATTTTGTGTTCCTTTTACGTTTTGTCGTGTTTTATATCTTTTTATAGATTTTGATAGCAGAAATGAGTTGATTGGAAGCCTAATGATGTAACCAAGGTGCAAGGATGCGTGTCGGGCTCGCCGTGGTATTACCGCAAGATCGGCGACTCGGGCGACAATCGCCGATCCTGGGAAGAATTAGGCGTAACTTCAGTGATCCCAACCGGCACGTCGAAGTCGCGCGAGTTTCTCGTTTTTCGGTTATTTTCACGGGATTTCAAGCCATCTCTCTTATTCACGACCCATACACTATATAAGGGCTTCATTCTAGAGCTTTAGACATTTTATTCCACATTATACACTTTTATTTTCCATAGTTTAAATCTATATTAGTTTTCTACGTTCCGGAGGAGAAATCGCGATTAATAACTGACAACCCGAAGATCAAAAGTTCTACAAAGGGGTTTTTCATGTTCTCTTATTTCTCTTTAGTTTTTAGTTTCATTATGTGTGTCTAAACGCCTTGAGATTCTATGAATTTTGTAAGACCTATTTTGATTAATGAATTCGTAGTGATTCCTAATTTTTTTTCTTATGCTTGTTTGTGATTTATGATTTTAATTTTCATGCTTTGATAATTGACCATATGCATATTATGATTTTGATGTCTTATCCGTAATTGAATTCATAGCCGAGAACTGTAGGAAGATATTATTTGTGTGCTTTTTGTAACTGATTTAATTATCTTGAGATATAGCGGAGATAGAGATTAAATCAGCCCACTATCATAGAACTCTCTGTCTGGGAGTATGTGATTATTTATGCGAATCTTCACATGCATTAGGATTAAAATATGGTAATTAAATTTAATTGTTGAATTCGTTAATTGATTTAGTGTCGATACATTATTCCTGAAATCTTCTCTTTTTTATTTGTTTATTATTCTATTTATCATTGATTTGATCTTATTCATATTATTGTTTGCCTAAATAATTAAATTTCTACACAAATTATTCACTGTGTTTTCGTTTATCAAAATCATCGTGAATACGATACTCTGCTTGATTTATTCTATATCTATTTTTGTGTTTAAAACAATGCGATCACATATTAAAGGTTGTTGGTATCAGAGTTAAAGCATAATTACGAGTTAAAATAGAGTTGGTGATTTATTTCAACTAACATCCTTGTTTTGTTAAACATTTGCGTTTATAGCTTTTAACTGAACATTATTTGTGATGCAATGTACATTTAATACTCAATTATTTATTTGAATCATCAATATTCTAAAGCTCGAGAGTCGCATTCGACCATAACTCTAAATATTGGTAGAGTATAGAACTTGAAGAATAGTTATTTTTTGATGCGTGCACGTTCCGAAATATATAAAAAAATTATGGATATTAAGGCGAAAGAATACTATATATTATGATGGGGATATTTTATATTATTTATTTTTCAGAAAGGATTCCACCATTAATACATAAATGAATTTTTTAAAAAAAGAGATAGGGTTACAACAGACAAATAATTTTATTCCTATTTTTATATGAGTATATAAGTCAAATTAGTAATTTACAACCTTAACTTATTTTCCTGTTTTATAAACAAAAGCTACGTATATATTTACTAAACTAATCCTGAAATAGAATATATATTACTAATAATATTTTTTTGTATTTTTATATAAATATATAAATTAATGAGTAATTTACAATCTTAAACTTACTTTTCTGTTTTATAAACAAAACCTATGTATATATATATTTATTAAACTAATCTTAAAACATAATGTATTACTAATAATCTTAGAAGGCGTCAGGATAAAAAGAAATACTATACTATAAAAAAGGGAATAGATTTCCATGGTAAAAGCCAGCAATCCACTTACTCTCCTCGTAATAGTCCATAATTTCAACCAACTTTTGTATTCAAATCAACTTTCTTCCTCTTTTCTTTCAAAATATAAAATACATGTACTCTCATCCTCTCCACTTCTCTCTACTTTGTTGCTACTGAAAGAAAGCAACCGCTCTACCCACTGGCTTTTTCACTCTCTTTCTTAGGGTTGCTGCATTCCTATCTCCACCACCACGCTTCTTCTCTCCAACTGAATATCCGCACTCGATCCACCAACTAATGCTGCCACACAGGAATTTCATACTTCCGTATCTACTTTTCCTCTGTCTCTGTTCTTATTTCTGATCCTTCCAGCTTAGGACACCGTCATTGTTGGTGCATTTTGATCTACTGTTGCTGAGGAGAGGGGGTATGATATACTGTTTCTCGACTCAGCCTTGATTTCTGCAATGCGAGTAATTCTCTACGTACACTTCATTGTCCTTTTTGGCTTTCTTCCTTCATTTTTCGCACTATTATATTTTAGGGCGGTGAAAGTTCTAGTCGGTCTAAGGCTTCTTGAAAATGAGCTGAATTCATTTGAATTGATAATATATGTTAGTGCATTGTCTTAAATAAGATGACTCTTCTCCCCATTTCTCGTCTTTTGTCTGTTTGCTTCTGATAAGATTCACGATTTTCTCGAAAAGGTTCATTTTCGGTCGCTGAAGATGTAGATGTGCTCTGTCATTTCTTTTTATCGTGCATATCAGTTATTCCATGTAATTTCGAGATTGTTTTAATGAGGCTATTGATAGCAATTTCATTTATTTATAGTTTTATCGTGTACTTTTTCTTGTGGAAGTTATAATGTTCAGCTAGTTCAACGAAGGATGTAATAATTTCAATTTTTTTGGGTCCATATCTGCTTTCCATGCCATTTTCTTGGTTTTGATTGTTTCGGAGAGGATATTAATTACAGTATCTTACCAAAGAGATTTTATGATACAGGAATGTTCGAATGCTCAAGAAGTTAGATGAAAGAGGAAATTAGTTTATTTCTTTAATTTTTGATTGATACAGGAACCTGTTCAGTGAGATATTTGTCTGAGGAAGGGGTGTGTAAACTAAAATGGCATCACGTGGGGGGCCCTCGCAGCAGAATCCACAGCTGCAGCGGCGAATTACACGCACACAGACAGTTGGGAATCTTGGAGAGTCTGTTTTTGATAGTGAAGTGGTTCCTTCGTCTTTAGTGGAAATTGCCCCCATTCTTCGTGTTGCCAATGAAGTTGAGCCCAGCAATCCTCGCGTTGCATACCTATGTAAGCTTGGGGCTATGGACTCCATACATATATTTGTGCGTTTATAGGCCATATATATGCTTGTACATATCCATGTGTTCAGTGTGTTGTACTTTCGTGAAGTGCATTCATCCTTGTCTGCTGTATCCTAACTTAACATTTTTCTTTATTTTACTTCCTGTCTAAGTATTGTAAAGATTCTTATTAAATCAGTTTTTAATAATGCAGGTAGGTTTTATGCTTTTGAGAAAGCTCATAGGTTGGATCCCACTTCGAGTGGGCGTGGTGTCCGTCAATTTAAAACGGCTCTTTTGCAACGCCTAGAAAGGGTATGTATGAGAATAACTTCAATTTATGCTTGGATGAACTTTTGGTGCATTACAAGCATTTTCAAACTTATGATATGTGCTTTCAAAAATTGAGGAATGACAGCACTGCCTTAAGCTATGAAAATTTCTCTAGCTGCATGCAAGGTTTAGCAATGTATGGCCGTATTAATCATCTTACCTTCGTTGAGGCTTTCTTCCACCTTTCGTATGTGTAACTGATTAATCATGTTTTTAAGAAATTGAGAAGTGTCACCCATCATGTACCTCTTACTGCAGTAAATGTACTCAACAGTAAGCTACAGGGTTTTAGCTCATTCGCATACTTATTACTCGAATTATTTTAACTATCATTTTGGTGGTAGGTGCACCGAGTGTGGTTTCTCCTGTTGCCTGATGTTGCTTTTTCCTTCTTTCTCAATTTGTAGCCCACAAACTGAAATGCAAAACAAAAGACTAGCCCTTTCTTTCTGAGTTTTGTTGTTTGAATTTCATCAAATTCTTGATTAATGTATTTTCATCTTTGTCACTTGTCATGCATTACATTCTTGAACTGCAGATGATATTTCAATCTGGTCTTATTTGTATGCGCTTCTTCTTGTTCAGGAAAATGATCCGACCTTGATGGGAAGAGTGAAAAAAAGTGACGCCCGTGAAATGCAGAGCTTTTATCAGCATTATTACAAAAAATACATTCAAGCTTTGCAAAACGCTGCTGATAAAGCTGATCGGTAAGTTATCAGAGACTTCATGCTGTTTCTTCTTTGCTGGTGAAAATACCCCTAAAAGATTTTACGTGTCACTGTGTCTGCCAATTAACTCTTGAATATGTTCAGTGCTCAGCTGACGAAAGCATACCAAACAGCTAATGTTCTGTTTGAAGTTTTGAAAGCAGTTAACCAGACGCAGTCTGTGGAAGTCGATCGTGAGGTAAATGAATTTTCTTTCAATTGATTCACCCTCATATTTGATTCCATGAAGCACCATAGGCAGAAGATATGCACATTGCAATTTTTTGTGGAATCTGATTATATAAACCTTCTTTTATATAGATATTGGAAACTCATGATAAAGTTGCAGAGAAGACAGAAATTTATGTCCCTTATAACATTCTACCTCTAGATCCGGACAGTGCAAATCAGGCAATTATGAAATATCCAGAGGTCTATATTTATTTTACCTGTCTTTCTTTCTCTACTTATTTCCAGTTGCTTGTCTTCATCATTTCACCTTTATTATGTACCTGGCATAATACTCTACAGATTCAAGCTGCTGTACTCGCTCTTCGGAATACCAGAGGTCTGCCCTGGCGAAAGGATTACAAGAAGAAAAAGGACGAGGATATCCTCGATTGGCTTCAAGCTATGTTTGGTTTCCAGGTGAAGCAGCATACATTCTGCCGACATCTATAATCTGCCCCTTTTTATATTAGGATGCTGCTTTTTCTGTGTATCAGATGGCACAAGGAGTGATATTTACTTATGTACATCTAATTGCTGTTGATATATTTTGATAGTGATAACTGAATCCCGTTGCTATTGACTGCTCATCCACTTGCAGAAAGATAGTGTAGCTAATCAAAGGGAGCATTTAATTTTGCTACTTGCAAATGTCCATATACGGCAGTTTCCTAAGCCAGATCAACAACCCAAGGTTTATCTTCTTCAGCACTAAGTGTTTCCGTTGATAAGCTTTCTGGATCACTTTCATCTGTTCTACCTTAAATTCAAAAGTTTTACAAGAGCAAAAGCTTCTCCTACCTCCTTCTTTTGAAGTTGTGGAGTGCATGATTTTCTCTTAGAGTTTGATACAAAGCTGAAGTTTGTCTTACTTATGTGTATAAACAAAATCGTCTGTAATGCAGTCACATCATGTACATTTCTAAATTCTGCTAATGCATTTTGGTGGAAAGTTGAACAATCGGATCCAGGTGATATAAAGATATGGCTTGTGGCAAGTTCGTCCTATCCATCCTGTAGTATTTTTATTTAATCTTAATTTTTTTCTTCTGTCAAAATGGATTGTTGCCATTTTCATGTTTTAGATACCTCACAAATAGAATGATTTTTCCTGGATTACCTGGAAGAAATCTACAGACATTCTTTGTCAAAGTAATATCCATGACTGTCTTATTGTCCAAATAAGCAAGCTAGTTCCCTCATTTCACCCGAGAGTTGAAATATGCTTTATCTCATATTATAGAGGCAAACAAAACTTTAAAATATTTTTTCGGTATTTAGTTGGATGACTGTGCTCTGGATGAAGTGATGAAGAAGCTTTTCAAGAACTACAAGAAGTGGTGCAAGTATTTGGACCGCAAAAGTAGCCTCTGGTAAGAATGTAATTCAAAAAACTATCATCCATGCAATGCTACTATTTCTATAAAAATGTTCTGATTATGGTTTCACTTAGGCTATAAATATTATCAATTTTTTCGGCCTTAATTTCTGAAAATAAAGAGAACTTGGGCATATTATTGCGCAATTTACTAGTGGAGTCTAAAGTAGATATGAACTAAGTTATTGAGTAGTTCTATAAAATGACAGCTCATAGAGGTTTAGTAAGTTTGCTTATTATTTCCCTTGTTTTAATGCAGGTTACCCACAATACAACAGGAAGTGCAACAGCGTAAATTATTATATATGGGGCTCTATCTTCTTATATGGGGAGAAGCTGCTAATTTAAGATTCATGCCAGAATGCCTCTGCTACATATATCATCATGTATGCTTTAGGAGAAGCCTATTCCCTTTACATACAATCCAACTGTCTAGATCGAAACTCGGATAAATATTTTCTTTGAGGTTGCATTATTCAGTTATTCTACACTATATTATGTCAATGCTGGGGTACTTTTAATGCTAATTAGGAGAAGGAAACAAATGGCGGAAAGAACTGCATACATGAAGTGTTGTATAGTTTCTGCTTTGGATCTGTTGGTGCAATTCATATTTTCCATGACATTACTATTATTAGAGTTGTAGGCTTTCAGCCTGTACAATACTTATTACTTAGATATTGTTCTTATAATGTTTTATTCTGCTTATCACACTTGAAATTTTATCACTTCCTCCAACCCAACTATTTTAACCTTTTCAAAAACATGGATTATCAAGAAAGTGTGTTGTTTGGTAATAAAATTAAAATGATATAGTTGTTTTTTTCTGGGTCCAATGATTATATTTAATTTATATGAGTTTAAGAGTAATAATATTATATGGGCCACAATGGCATTTTATGTAGTGTATATAAAATAAGTTATTTTCTGTGCTGGACACTAGAACTCATTTTAGCTTTATCATTGCAGATGGCTTTTGAACTTTACGGGATGCTTGCTGGAAATGTTAGTCCAATGACTGGTGAAAATGTTAAACCAGCTTATGGAGGAGAGGAAGAGTCTTTCCTCCGAAAAATTGTCACTCCAATTTATCAAGTCATTGCTCAGGTAACTCTCAAATTGGATTCTTTTAATTCTTTAACCATTTTTCTTCATCATGTATAATGATATTTTTCGTCCTTTTTCCAACTCAATTTAATATTCTTTATTATCCAGGAAGCTGCTAGAAGCAAAATAGCAAAATCAAAACATTCACAGTGGAGAAATTACGATGATCTTAACGAGTACTTTTGGTAATGTGTTATTTGCTACTATGATGAATAGGCTAGTCTTCCAAAGGTTACTTATTATTATTATTTGAAAATTTATAGGTCTGTGGATTGTTTCCGTTTGGGATGGCCTATGCGTGCTGATGCTGATTTTTTTTGTAATCCCGTGTATCAACTTCAGGATGAAAAGAATGGGGTAAAAAATGAAATTGCTATTTTTGTTTTACTCTATGCATGCCATGAAGGGTTTGTCTTTGCTTATGTTGGTTTAAGTACATAGGTTAGAGAGTTGAATTTCATGCACTTTGATTTGGCTTTCAGTAGCTATTCAAGTAAAAAATGAAATTGCCATTTTTATCTAACCATATTTATGTTCCTATATTTTTATAAGCTTGACTCCCGTAGTCTCCAGTTTCATTTAAGAAGTGAGCATCTGTTGTTCATTTTGATTATCATTTATCACGTGATTAATTTGGTATACATATGTATGGGTGAGTTTTGCACATTCACTTGTAGAGTATTTCCTACTTTGAAGCCCATCCTCCCTATAATGTTATCGGCAGTGCAAGTAAATAAAAGTTTCTTTTAACTAGGAAAACAAGCCTACAAGAGATCGATGGGTGGGAAAAGTTGATTTTGTTGAGATACGATCTTACTGGCATATCTTTAGAAGCTTCAATAGAATGTGGAGTTTCTTCATATTATGCTTGCAGGTCTGCATCTTTGCACTTCTCACCTTTTCTATGGACAGTCATTTCCTTAGTTTCATTTGTTCTTCGGTGTTGACATCGTGAACCATTTTTGTCAAGGCTATGATCATCATTGCTTGGAATGGTGGTCAACCAAGTTCAGTTTTTGATGCCAAAGTTTTCAAGAAAACACTAAGCATTTTTATAACTGCAGCAATATTGAAACTTGGGCAAGGTATGTTTATATGTTTTCTTATCAGGGTTTACTCAAACTTTTGGCCACGCATGCTTGTAGTGATACATTTCCATATACAATAAATCTTGTGTCATCATTTTAATATCTAATGAATGTCTGTTGCAGCTATCCTTGATGTAATTCTGAGTTTTAAAGCTAGAAGAAGCATGTCATTCCATGTCAAGCTCCGTTACATTCTGAAGGTTGTATCTGCTGCTGCTTGGGTGGTTATTCTCCCGGTTACTTATGCTTATACGTGGGAAAGTCCACCTGGCTTTGCTCAAACAATCAGAAGTTGGTTTGGCAATAATTCAAGTTCTCCTTCGTTGTTTATCTTGGCTGTTGTTATCTACTTGTCACCAAATATGCTTGCTATCATGCTCTTCCTTTTCCCCTTCATTCGCCGTTTCTTGGAAAGTTCCAATTACAAGATTGTGATGCTAATGATGTGGTGGTCACAGGTATGCAATAGATCCAATTTATTTATTTTCTTTTGTGTATCCCTTATGGGGTCAATTAGAATTCAAATGGTAATTCCTCATTTCAATATATTTACAGCCTCGACTTTATGTTGGAAGGGGAATGCATGAAAGCACCTTCTCTCTCTTCAAGTAAGGCGCTAAAGAATCTATTTATTGTATTTTACATCATCGTTGCATGTGATATTTAGTTGTTATCCTTTTTATTTGTCAGATACACTTTGTTCTGGGTGCTTCTTATCATTACAAAATTAGCTTTCAGTTTCTATGTTGAGGTACCTATCTTTTCCGTTTCTTCACATGATGCAACTAGTTTATTGTTAGACTAAATCTTTCAATTTCAGATAAAGCCACTGGTGAATCCAACCAATTCTATCATGGAAGTTCATATATCAACTTATCAATGGCATGAATTTTTCCCCCAAGGTAATAAACAGTAGTATGATCTGGAGCTTCAATATTCTCGCACATGGAAAAATGTGTAGAAAAACAGTTGGACTGTAATAATTACTCTCATATTTGTGCTAATTATTAAACCCATGGGGTTTTTGCAGCAAGGAAGAACATTGGTGTTGTTATTGCACTTTGGGCCCCAGTTATTCTTGTAAGGATCACTCACTAATTTCAGTGCTCTGTTTTGCCTTATAATGCTATACCTCCATTCTGGATAGCATCACCACTTTATGAATATACATGGAGATAATTAATGTTTACTTTCTTTCCAGGTTTATTTCATGGATAGCCAGATATGGTATGCTATATTCTCTACACTTTTTGGAGGTATATATGGTGCATTCCGTCGCCTTGGAGAGGTTAGGGAATCTCCCTTCAGTGCTTTTTAGAATTTATATAAATTATGATCAGCCTTGAGCTGTATTGGTTGGATCCGTGCATATAGTGTCTTATGGCATTGATAGAACTCCTGAGATGAATATTTTAGCTTTGCTTTTGATGTTTTGTCAACTATGGGATGTTATTACTTGCTGAAGTGTTTAAAAATGTGTTCGCCATGAACTTTTTGTTGGTTTTGGTCCTAGATAATTAATGGTTTCACAATTGGCATTGGAGTGAATGAGTTCTTTTTGTTGATAATATGATATTTCCGAAACTGTAGCATGCCCGATCAATGTTTTACATGACTTCTAGTCTTATGTGGAAGATTATTTATGTATTTATAGTTTGGGTATTGACTTTTGCCTTCAGCTCTTTTTATTTATTTATCTACTTTTTGTGGCTACAGATTCGAACACTAGGAATGCTTAGATCCCGGTTTCAGTCATTACCTGGTGCTTTTAATGCCTGCTTAATCCCAGAGGAGAAAACTGAGCCGGCAAAAAAGAAAGGACTAAAGGCCACGTTTTCCCGCAAGTTTGAAGTGGTAACACATTTTCCAGTTCTGTTTTTATTATCTCAAAACATAAGTGCATCAAAATGTCTTTATTTGATTTTTGCTTGTCTGAATATCACCCTATCAGATACCTTCGAGCAAGGAAAAAGAAGCTGCAAGGTTTGCTCAACTATGGAACAAAATAATAACAAGTTTCAGAGAGGAGGATCTCATAAGTAATAGGTGATCTCAATAGGAACAGTGTGAATATAGTCATATTGTTGATTCATTCATTCTTTCTCGTTATCATGGTACAAAGAGGAAAAGTGATATGATGTACATACTTATAGATTATTTCTTAACTTGCTTATGATAGGGAAATGGATCTGTTACTTGTTCCATACTGGGCTGATCGTGATCTGGAGCTGATGCAATGGCCTCCGTTTTTGCTTGCTAGCAAGGTTTTCTTTTTGACCATTTGTTTTCTTTTTATTTAGATCTTTTGAATTCATATCGCAATTGAGAGGTTACCTTTTTATCATCCTTCTGGAATCCCTTATAAATCATCAAAGTCTTTCTCCTCCATGTTTTTAGCTCTATAAATGCTTAACGAGAAAATACAATGGCAAAAGGGACAAACATTTTTCCCATGGCATTCAAGATAAATTGATAAGCAATGAGATTATCAAAGAGCATCATTGTTAAGGAAATTAGAAGTTGTTACGAGTCACTTTTTTGTAGTGTTGAATTTCAAATTTTAACAAATGAAGAGTGGCAAAGGATAAAATCAGATGACATGGTTTTGACCTTTGGCCCTAACAAGAATGAATTTCCTGAAAGGGATTGTAACACTTTTCCTTGCTCGTGTCATGAAACTTATAAAATCATCCAAACAAAGGTGTAATTGGCATATGGGGAGGATATTAACGAACTAAGACATCAAGGTAATTAGGTAAATAAATATTAATGATATCCCATGCATACTGTATAATTATGAAGTCTTTATCTTTACCCAGTTCTAATTTAGCATGAGTAGGTTTTCATCAATTTAGCTATGAAATCTTTTTATAGCGTCTGGAGCATCTTTTCAAGATTCTGGTATTTGAGTTTTGCTAGTAGGCGTGACTTCTGTTTAACTAAGTGCAATTGTAGTTTAGTAAGAGAATTAGAAATCATGTTTGGTTTGATATCCTTCACTTTTTTGAAGTAATGAGTTGGCACACGGAAATAATTTTTCTTATGAAACTGGTTTTCTTGGAAAATGATAGATCCCGATAGCAGTTGATATGGCCAAAGACAGTAATGGAAAGGATAGCGAACTTAAAAAGAGGATCAAGTCTGATGATTACATGTATTCTGCTGTCTGTGAGTGCTATGCATCATTTCGGAACATTGTTATGTTTCTAGTTCATGGCAATCGAGAGAAAGAGTAAGTATTTGCAGATGTGCAGTTTTACCTCCCAGGCATTTGCTTCCCTCTGTTTACTTAACTTTTCCTTATTTTTTCAGGGTCATCGAATATATATTTTCTGAAGTTGACAAGCATATTGAGGATGATAAGCTGTTAACTGAATACAAGCTGAATGCCCTTCCTATTCTGTATGAGCTTTTCGTTAAGCTTGTCAAATACTTGGTAGGGATTTCTGCTGTTCTTTTCTTTAACTAACTGTTTGTGTCATTAGGTGGTGTGCAAAATTGATTCTATATTTGTCTTCTGCAGCTTGAAAATAAGCCGGAGGATAGAGATCAAATTGTAATTCTTTTCCAAGACATGCTTGAAGTTGTGACCCGAGATATAATGATGGAAGATCACATATCCAAGTAATGCTTCTTCAGAACACATGTATCAAGTTTTGAGGTCTTGATGAAATGATCTTATTTACTGCTTATGTTTAGCTTGTTAGATTCGATTCATGGTGGTTCTGGACATGAAGGAATGGTCCCTCTTGATCAGCAATATCAGTTATTTGCATCCGCCGGTGCCATTAAATTTCCAGCTCCTGAATCTGAAGCTTGGAAAGAGAAGGTAAATGGGTTTGCATTTGCATCAAACTTATTTATCATCTGTTCTTGATTGTCATTTTCATTTTCCCTTCTAGATCAAGAGGCTGTACTTATTGCTGACAGTCAAGGAATCTGCAATGGATGTACCATCAAACTTGGAAGCTAGAAGACGCATTTCCTTTTTCTCTAATTCATTGTTCATGGACATGCCTTCAGCTCCTAAAGTCCGCAATATGTTGTCATTCTCGTGAGTTCATTTATCATTTTGCCTTTTGCTTTATTTATGCAAAAAATCATGTATGTGTATCTGTAGCACTTTCGTGAGTTCAGATCAGCAGTGCAACTGCATTTAGGGTTTCATGAGAAAGGTGCGACAATGGCTCTAAACTTAAGGAATATCTACAGTTACATTTTAAATTTGATAATACTTCATTTAGGTATATGGTGGCTTTTCTTGGACGAGGTCTTTTAGTTAAGTTTTGTACTCCCTCTGTCCCACTCAATATGTCTCACTTCTATCTTCTTAGTCTTCTCCTTAATATCCGAACAATATTGGGACATATTGAGTGTGACACAAGGAGTACTAGACTAAAGTTACTATGCAATGGAGAAAACCACATAGCTCAGCACTGTCCTGCTTGATAAACAATTGTATTGTGTTTGCAGAAAAAGTGATTAAAAACTGTAAATTTTATATTTTGTATGATCTCTTTGCCTAGGTCTATGACCTTATATTCTTTGTCAAATAGTTAAGTATTTGTTTTGTCTTTTCAGTGGCTCATGAGCCTTATTGGTATTTCTTGTTTGGTTGACCACCTTTGTCAGACTTGAACAATTTTTAATTAGCTCAAATCTCAATCTGTATTAATTACTCAACTGTTTGTTCTGTTTACTAATAGGTGATTTGTCGGTCTAAAAGCTTTTGATAGGTCTTTTAATTATGCTTTTGCATGTGAATATAACTTAAGACTTATGGATATGTAGTGTTTTGACTCCATATTACACGGAGGAGGTTCTTTTCTCATTGCCAGAGCTGGAAGTGCCAAATGAAGATGGCGTTTCTATTCTCTTTTATTTGCAAAAGATTTTCCCAGGTTAGTGCTTCAGATGCTATAAGATTTTATCATATTTCTCCTTGTCCATCAACCTTACAATAAAATCTCGCAGATGAATGGAACAATTTTCTTGAGCGTGTCGACTGTTATGAAGAAGAACTAAGGGGCTCTGATGAATTAGAAGAACAGTTACGACTTTGGGCTTCATATAGGGGGCAAACTTTGACCAGAACTGGTATGTGAAAATAAATTTGCAGGTGTTCTTTCTACTTTGTAGCTTTCTCATACGTTTTTGTACTTTTAGGTAGAAAAAGATTTTTTTGTATTGATACAGTGTAAAAAGTAAAAACCCTATAAATGCACATAGGTTAACCATGGTTTGGGCAAGAGATACACCTACAGTATCTACTTGTAACAGAGGATGTAAAAAGCCTAATTCATAATTCTCCCGCACTTATCAACCTATAAATATATACGTGACAAACCTTAGATTCCCACAAGTCTTGGAAACCCTTTGTCAATTAAGGCATAAGTGTGATATAAAGAGTCCCTTCGTCAAAATGTTGGCAATTTGCTGATTGGTTGGTATAGATGGCATTCATATGTTTCCAAATTCGATCTTTTCCTTAATGAAACGACGATCTATCTCCACAGGTATATTTCAATTGTGCTGCACATGGTTATAGTCATATATCAACCAGTATTTCCCTAGGCATATCAATTCACAAATTCCATATACCAAAGTGGAGTGCCTGTCAGCTGATCGTGCCCAGCTTGCATTAGTTTAGATTTCTACGTTCATTTGGTCATTCTTTCTAGGTGAAAGGTTATTCAGTGAACAGCTTCTAAGTGTTGCTTAGTTGGAGAATTCATAAACTGACAAGTTCAGGGTACCAGATTTCAGGCCTTATGATTTCAAAATCCCTGGAATGCTGATACCCTGTGGTTTCTGGCAGGAACAAAATTCTCTGTATGCTATAGGGTAAAATCCATATTTACACATTAGTTACCCATTGTATAATAAAAATATATAAAACACCCACACAAACTGAACTATACGCATAAACACTAAGAACATACATTATTTTGTACTTTCTTTGTCAGTTGTGTTCAGTATTCTTTGAGTTGTCATTTTAAAAACTTAAAGCAATTAGCCATGGGGTGTACCTTGAGCTAAGCACATCTCTCGTTCATTTCCAATTGCTCATTTAACTAACTTCTTTAACGTCAAAATGAAATCGGAATACACATTAGGTCAAAGTATCTGTTGATTGATTCATTAATTAGTTACATATATTTGTTTTCTGTATCTTGCATGCTTTTTTAAAATTTAGGTTGATACTAGCTAGCCATACTTCTATACCACATTTTTTATTCATTTAGATTTATTTTTCAACTTATTTTTGGATATTCATGCATTTCCTACACCGTGACAGTTAGAGGAATGATGTATTACCGCAGAGCTCTGGAACTTCAGGCATTCCTTGATATGGCCAAGGATGATGGTATTATTATCTTGTACACTCAATTCTGTAAATGCAAACTTTTGACAGTGTAAGCATCTATATTTTCTAAATTTTTACAGATTTAATGGAAGGCTATAAGGCCATTGAGACAAATGATGATCAGATTAAGGGAGAGAGGTCGTTGTGGACTCAATGTCAAGCCGTGGCTGATATGAAATTTACATATGTCGTCTCCTGCCAATTATATGGCATTCAGAAACGATCTGGAGATCCTCGAGCACAAGACATATTGAAACTTATGACAACGTATGAGTTTTTAGAGAATTAAAGGCTTTCATAATACATTATCTAATCTTTCATTTCTCTCGGCAGGTATCCATCTCTTCGAGTTGCATATATAGATGAAGTTGAAGAACCTAGTAAAGACAGAACCAAGAAGGTTAATGACAAGGTGTACTACTCCACTCTAGTGAAGGCTGCTCTGCCAAAGTCAAAGTCTTCAGAGCCAGGACAGAATCTAGATCAGGTGCTTGAGATTATTTTAGAATTCAACTGATGAAATTAGTAGTTAGCTACTTTTGAAAATGATTACATGGGAGTTATAAGATAGAACTACCATTGCTTTCGAAGAAGTTTCTTCATAATATGATCAGGAGGATAGGCTATACTTAATATATTCCAACCAGAGGTAGATCAAAAACATTCAGTTTGTAATAGAGGAGAGAGCATTCAACCTTGATGTTACCCATATAAATTGACTTCCAACTCTCTTCTAATTTTTTTCACTTTTTTGAGAAAGAACAAGGGAAATTGTAGTTTCTGATTGAGCTTACTGGTTGAAGAAATCCATGAGAGGAAATCTCTTCCCCCTGTTGGTACTCCGTGCGTAGCCACATCATTCTGATTTTTTTTTTCTATTGTTATTATGTTATATTCTATGGATGCATGAACGGAAAGCAATTATGTTTCTTGACTCGATTTTCAATTCATACAGCTTTTTGTTTTATTCTGTTGCTCTTGCACAGCCAGGACTTCTACAACATTTCGTAGAGCAATTTGGACTGACAAGACAACTATACATATATTATGATTGATTTTCTACTAAATACTAATTTGATGAATTTCTGTTTGCAGATAGTCTACCGTATAAAACTTCCAGGCCCTGCTATCCTGGGTGAAGGAAAGCCTGAAAACCAGAATCATGCCATCATTTTCACACGTGGAGAAGGCTTGCAAACGATAGATATGAATCAGGTATATTATATTTTGCTGATTTGAATATGATTTTCTCAATTTTGAGGCCTGAAATTGACAATCCGACTAGGATAACTATATGGAAGAAGCTTTTAAAATGAGAAACTTGCTTCAAGAATTTCTTAAGAGGCATGACCTGAGACACCCATCAATTCTCGGCCTGAGGGAACATATATTCACCGGAAGGTGTGTGATTCTGCCATAATAGCTTGTCTTGACATGTGCCTGTATTCTTTCCTTTCATAACACATTTATCTTTTACTACATGATGCAGTGTTTCTTCTCTTGCTTGGTTTATGTCTAATCAAGAGACGAGTTTTGTTACAATTGGACAGAGACTGCTAGCTAACCCTCTCAAGTAAGTTCTCTTGTTTGCATCGCCTCTATGCTTCTATCAACAATTTTCTTACCTGGGTGATGGAACTTTTTATTGCAGTCACTTTTCAGTTCTATTGTTTCGTGATTCTAAGCTTCTGCACATATTATTCTAGTTTAATGTGCATGCAGTGTAGCCATTTTGGATATCTTTTGCTTTTCAATATTTCTATTTGATCTGATATTCTGATTAACCATCCTTTTTTATTTTTCATTTGTTGTACTTACTCAGTCGTTTTTTCAGGCAACTGATTGCTTTGTATCGTGCTTCGTTCTTGTTATTGTACAGGGTTCGGTTTCATTATGGCCATCCTGATGTATTTGATAGGTTGTTTCACCTAACACGAGGTGGGGTGAGCAAAGCCTCCAAGATTATCAACCTGAGCGAGGACATATTTGCCGGTATCATAATTATATTCATATATTGTTCGCATCTTGTTTATTGTAACTCTGTGCTATGGATAATGATTTCTTGACATTTGCAACCATGCAGGCTTCAATTCTACACTCCGTGAAGGCAATGTAACTCATCATGAGTACATACAAGTTGGTAAAGGGAGGGATGTCGGCCTTAATCAAATATCTCTATTTGAGGCAAAAATTGCCAACGGAAATGGAGAGCAAACACTGAGTCGGGATTTGTATAGACTGGGGCATCGCTTTGACTTCTTTCGAATGCTATCATGCTATTTCACAACCATTGGTTTCTACTTCAGTACTTTGGTGTGTGCCATATGAATTGTCTAACAGTGGTTTTTTGAGCTTCTCTTATAACATTCTAACCTTGCTGCATTTTTCCTGACAGATTACTGTACTCACTGTGTACGTATTTCTTTACGGGCGCCTTTATCTTGTTCTTAGTGGCCTTGAAAAGGAAATAACCAGGCAACCAGGAATTCGTGATAATAAGGCTCTTGAAATTGCTTTGGCCTCTCAGTCCTTTGTGCAAATTGGATTTCTGATGGCTCTCCCTATGATGATGGAAATTGGGTTAGAAAAGGGATTTCGCACTGCATTAAGTGAATTCATATTGATGCAACTACAACTGGCTCCGGTGTTTTTCACTTTTTCACTTGGGACTAAAACCCACTATTATGGAAGGACGTTACTTCATGGAGGCGCGAAGTATAGGGCCACAGGTCGTGGATTTGTTGTGTTCCATGCCAAATTTGCTGAAAACTATCGTCTCTACTCACGCAGCCACTTTGTTAAGGGGCTTGAGTTAATGATATTGCTCCTTGTTTATCAAATATTTGGTGAGACGTACAGAGGTGCTGTTTCATATATCTTAATCACTGTATCAATGTGGTTTATGGTGGGAACCTGGCTTTTTGCTCCCTTCCTCTTCAATCCTTCTGGTTTTGAGTGGCAGAAGATAGTTGATGACTGGACTGATTGGAATAAGTGGATCAGTAATAGAGGAGGTATTGGTGTTCCCCCAGAGAAAAGTTGGGAATCTTGGTGGCAGGAGGAGCAAGATCACCTTCGTCATTCTGGTAAACGTGGTATTGTTGCTGAGATAATATTGGCACTACGGTTTTTCATTTATCAGTATGGCCTTGTATATCACTTGCACATTGCAAAGAATTCCAAAAGTGTTCTGGTATGTTTTCTTCTCTACCTTGATAAACTGCCCCATTTAGAGTTGGTAGTATGCAATTTATTCTAAAAAATTTACTTAATATTGCAGGTATATGGCATATCATGGCTGGTGATCTTTACGATCCTCTTTGTCATGAAGGTGAGAATAGTTATTTTCCAGTTTCAGATACCTTAATTTAACTGGAGAAAAAGAGTTCACCTGGATATTGCCTTTTTTCACCTTTTGGCGTTAAATATATGAATATGAAAATAAGCTTCTCTCAGAGATTTGGGAATACCTTAGACATACCTTATGTGACTTCCTTAAAATGTATTGTGTAGAGTAGATAATATTGATTCCATTGAAGTGGCTCAATTCTAACAGCTTCCACAATTATGCTGTTATTTCTCTTGATGCATTTATCTAATTGTGACAATGTTATGTGTTTGAACTTATTAGTTCCTTGAGACTGAAACTGAACCAAGCTTCCCATCACTTGATTGAAATTGCCTTGCTGGATTTGGAATTTGATGTATTTTCTTGGATTATCTTCCAGACAATTTCTGTTGGGCGGCGGAAGTTCAGTGCAAATTTTCAACTCGTCTTCCGGCTTATCAAAGGTTTAATCTTTGTCACATTCATCTCTATCCTGGTTATCCTGATTGCCCTTGCCCACATGACACCGAGGGACATTTTGGTTTGTATACTTGCCTTCATGCCCACCGGTTGGGGTTTGCTTCTGGTAAGCAATATTTCTCCATGCACCCTTCTTTTTAATCATTTTTTTTTCTTTCTACCAAACATGTTGTTAGGGAGCATTCAACTTGTGCCTTTTTGTCTTGTACCAGATTGCTCAAGCATGCAAACCGATTGTTCATAGAGCTGGATTTTGGGGTTCAGTGAGAACGCTAGCTCGTGGATATGAGATTGTGATGGGTTTACTTCTTTTCACACCGGTAGCTTTCCTTGCATGGTTTCCATTCGTATCAGAGTTCCAAACTCGAATGTTGTTCAACCAAGCCTTCAGTAGAGGTCTTCAGATATCACGTATTCTGGGTGGACATAGGAAAGACAGATCCTCCAGGAACAAGGAGTAACGACAGCTAGTCTGCCTGCTTTGCTTTTCTTTTCTTTTCTTTTTTAATTAACTAGTTTATTTAGCCTATAAGCTAATCTGCTGCTGCTGCCTTATCCTTGTAATTATGAATTATGGTGGGGTGGCTGGTAATTTTCGGCTGTAAGTTTATTCAAACTAACTCTACGCATTTTCCCATCGACTAGTATCTTATATGCTGCAGAGGGAATATGTTCCGAGATGTCCCCTTGGATTAGATTAACTTGGTGCTAAAGCGATGAGACGAGTTAATGCGATGCAACATAGTGATATATGCTCTAAAGGTGCACAAATTGAGGTGCAACATATTAAACATATAGTATAGTTATTCTACGTTGTCAAGTTTAACCAAATTAACCTTCAATCATAATGAAGTTTATAATAAATGACAAATTCTTCGATAACTAATAAAATTTGAACATTCGATACTGGATTGTACTTTTTTTTTGTTTTTTCTTTCAAATTAGGCACACAATTTTTATGCGATATGTTTTGATGTGGTTGACGTTATTAGGTTAGAAAAGAAAAGGCAATATATTTGGATTAGGAGTGCTCCTAAATATTTCCCAGAAAATTAAATTAAAAAATAAGTTAGAAAAAGAAATGGGGAGATTAGGAAGAGTGAGAGAGAGCCACACAACACAAGCATTCACCATGATCAACGATATTCTAACAAAATCCAAAATATCATCAACATTGCTCCACACTCGGAGCGTCTCCTCTCACACTGTGTTTCCATTCAAATGGCAACTGTAGAAGCTGCTGCAATTCCAAGCCTCCTACTCCGGCTGCAGCAGCATCCCCTCATCTTCACCCCACCGTCGCCGAGACTCCCCTTCTGCCGGAAAAGCCGTCGGTCGTCGCTAGTTACGTGTTCGCAGCAGCAAACAGAGACTAAAGCATTTACAGAGGAAGAAAACACGCTTATTAATGCCTTGATCGGCATCCAAGGTCGCGGCCGCTCAATCTCCTCGTCGCAGCTTCAAGTACAATGCTTTCCTTTTCGATCATATATTTGCATTATTATGATATTTATTTTGCCTGCCAACTAATTTTACTGGTATATACTTGATTTTATTTGTAAAAAATTGACAACATGGGCCAATCAACACCATGGTATGGCTGTTCATGTATGTGTTGATCTTGCAGCTCATTTTCACAGCCAGTGATATTGATTCTAAAAAATATGTATACTCCAGCACTTTACATATCAAAACATTTCTTATGTTTTTTTATAAAATTTTAATAAATGTGTTATTCTTGAATGTGGTTGAAGTTAATGATAAATTTATGATGCAGGAAGTCGAAAGGGCAGTACAGAAATTGGAAGGCCTTGAGGGTGTTTCTGATCCAGTGAGTCACCTTTCAAAATACATGTGTTTTGATTTGCTGTTGCTCTTGGATTTTGTTTAATATTTATATTTAACAGACAGGTTCAAGCTTAATTGAAGGGCGTTGGCAATTAATGTTCACAACAAGACCAGCAACAGCTTCTCCTATTCAGGTCAGATTTCTATTTTATTTTATTTCCGTTTTGCTTTTTCAAACTCTGAGCAACTAAACGTTCTTGGCGGTTGAAGTTCTCACTAATTTAACTCTGGGAAAATAAAATAACTTAAACTCATTTTCATGCTGATGCAGAGAACATTTGTTGGGGTTGATTCCTTCAATGTATTTCAGGAGATATATCTTCGAACCAATGATCCACGTGTCTCCAATATTGTAAAATTTTCAGATATAATTGGAGAGTTGAAAGTGGAGGTATGATTTTCTTTTATATTTTTTAAAACCAAGTACACCAACAATGAACAGTTGAAAAAGGATTATGGACATGAATATGCATCTCTGATTCTGAGATCAAAGATGATCAACATATGGCAATGTTATGCAGGTTTTGGTCAACGAGTGTCATATACCTCTCATCAGTAATACGAATTTCACCTCATAATTACTGCTAACTTGTCCAGGCCTTTAATGATGTTTCTTTTTTCAGCCTATTTTCTCTTATAACTTTTTGGTTTGTATTAGTTTCAATAAGATTCATTATTTAGACTCATCTTATTGTATTTGGTTATTCAGGCAATAGCTTCAGCCAAAGATGGGAAGCGGATCCTCTTCCAGTTTGACAGAGCTTCCTTTTCCTTCAAATTTCTTCCCTTCAAAGTCCCATATCCTGTACCTTTTAGACTTCTTGGAGATGAAGCAAAGGGATGGTTAGATACAACCTACTTGTCCCAGTCGGGAAATATTCGCATATCACGAGGGAACAAGGTAAAACTAGCTCATTAGTGTGTACAACGTGTTTGCAATTTTTATATTTTAAGATTTTATGCTCGTCAATGCTTTATTTTAAACTCCTTTATAACCTGTCCTCTGCTAAGGATTAAGGAATATTACTTTAAATGCTATAGCGCAGGGAACAACATTTGTGCTGCAAAAAGAAACTGAAGAAAGACAAAGATTGTTATCAGCCATTTCAAAGGGTCAAGAAGTTAAAGAGGTTTGTTTGATCATTTCTTTGTAATACATTTTCCACAGAGTTGATATTTTTTTCAGCTTAAAAGAGGAATTTCTTATGGTGCGGTACGTTCATGTGAAAATTTTATTGGCAGGCTATTATGAAGTTTATTACTGTAAACCAAAGTACAACTGAAGGTGAATTCAAACTTCTTGAAGGGGAGTGGCTGATGATATGGAATTCACAGGTAGTTTGCTCAAAACATGTTTTCATTCATAGAAAATAAAATTAAAGAAAAGAATTCAACATGCCCATCTCTAAAGAGTAAAGATACTGAAACAACTAAAAACTTTCAGTCATGTAGCTTAAGTTCTTTTGACAGACGACAAATAAAATGGAATTAATCAATCATTATTTTCTTTCTAAAACAAATTCATCTCCGATGTTTATTGCAGGAAGTAACAGAGAGTTGGATAGAGAATGCTTCAAAAGGTTTGATGGGAAAGCAGGTGCCTTGATCTGAGATTCAAATGTTCATGCTTTTATTCTTCATGTCATTCTCCAATTAATTCTGTGCGATCTAACTATGTCTTGAGTTCTATGGTACTACTGTAGCTTATCAAGCCAAACGGTCAGATGAAATTTCTGGTTGATATTCTGTTTGGCCTGAAATTCTCAATGACGGGAAAATACGAGTAAGCTTCTTTTTCAATTCTCCATCATTATAAATCATTTATATTAGCCATAACACAGCTTTGATACTTTTGTGGTTGGTAATTACTGTTTGAAGGAAATCTGGCTTCAACACATATGGTGTCGTGATGGATGATGCAGCAATAGTGGCCGGTCCGTACGGGATTCCAGCAGAAATGGAAACGAAGTTCACCCTTCAACTTCTGTAAGAAATTTTACTTTGGTTTATAGGCGCTTTGAAATTAGAAATAATGAATAGAATAGAATGTTGTTGTAGCATGGATGTTATTTAAGCTTTTTCATTCGGCTGTATATGCTGCAGGTATGCTGATGAAAAGATCAGAATTAGTCGTGACAACGATGACATTCTTTTTGTGCATATCCGCACGGGGGAGGCCGTTTAGAAATGCGTTGGCAATTTCTTTCTTTAAGATGAAAAAAAGAATGAGCACAAAAGTTTATGTCGTGTTGATCACCGAAGGACTCGTGCAGTCTGAATTGTATCATAATCAACATCTAACAACATGAAATGATACCTAAGCCTCTGACATGTGTGTCTGTGATTATTCATATTTAGGATAACCGACTTCTCTCGGATTTATGGCTTATTCCGTTCTGATGCAAGACAAGAATAATGATAGACTTTGACCTCTTTCTTTGGAAAGCAAGAAAGGGCGAATGCCGGGAAGTAAAGGTCAGTACTTTCTCCACATAATATATAGTTTTGAGTATAAAAAGTAAACCACTTATTAATGAGCTGAATGCGACGCTGAAATTTGTTTATTTTGCGAGTGCTCACCTTAAGATGTGTTGGCGTAAAACTAATGATGCCTAACAAAATGTTATTTGCGAGTTATAATCAAGTGCTGCTAGATGTATTGATTCAATGAAAATAATATTACTTCTATTGAATTTGCACAGCATGCAACTTGAAATTACTTATTTCATTTATGACCTCAGTACAAAGCTTGACTGCTCAGTCATATTCAACACTTATGTCTTAACTGATGATTCCATGATGCATGGCATGGCATCCAAGAGGGTGGGGAGAACTTAAGAAGATCTCAACACTTGAGTTGATAAGATAGTAAGCAAGTTAGTTTCCTAACTAAGTAATTATGACAGAAAATTACATGAATGGAACTTTATCAGAACCTAATGTTACAACCTGTGCGGATTTTCTACTTCTACAAAGGGTTAGAAGTCTGTAATTTCCTTGCCCTACTATTTCTACACCACTGAGATATTACAATTCCCACATGTTACCGGCAGCCTACCTTACCAGCAACAAAGGATTGCAGGAGTAACATTGTTATTCTACCTTCTTTCTTAATGAGCTTCTAACCATTGATAACTTACAGTC
Organism: Leonotis leonurus; assembly: GCA_026898415.1. NCBI lineage: Eukaryota > Viridiplantae > Streptophyta > Magnoliopsida > Lamiales > Lamiaceae > Leonotis > Leonotis leonurus. Next base: position 7,460,634 of record JAPKLX010000001.1, read on the forward strand.
GCCGAACCTCCTAAAATCACAATCACTCTCTCTTCACGGCATCACTCTAACCCACTCGTATCGTCCAGGAAGGGGCAACTCATTAACAATATCGAAATTATACCTGCACATTTAAAGAAAGCGATGATATCAGTTAGACCCAATAATTCATAATTAAATTTATTAATCAAAGCCAGATATGATGATTACATACTTCTCCATGAAAAGACTCTGGTGCGGCTGTTCTGCATAGGTAAAAAAATCATCTATTTCACGAGCTGTGGGGATATTTCTAAGTGTATTCTGGGCCCTTTGATTGGAAGCATTAGGACTTCGATGCTTTGTTGAAGACCCCGGTGCTGTAATACTGTCAGCACCTCTGATCATACTACATGGGGTGCTTTCTCTGGTGCTCCTGCATAAAACATTATACACAGTTTATCAGCACGTGCTGTTATTTTTCACATACCTCAGTGGAGAAATAGTTGTAGTAGAAAGTGAAGCCGAAACAACGCAGACAAAGAAAAACACTAGAAACGTAATAATTGAAAAAAAAAAAAAAACAAAACGATTGCAGCAGATGCATCCAATGAACATCTAATCTTTCCTAGCCATCACTTACCGAAAGAAGTTTTCCTCAAAATAAAAATAAAAATTTGATCTTTTCTGGTTAAATGAAACATCACGTATATAAAAAAATGAAATATATAGTTCAGTAAATATTTGAATGTGCATCAAAATCAGAAATAAAAAGATTCGTCGATTTCAGAATTTACAGAGGCAGTATTCGTGTCTGAACCATGCAAACACCATGGTGCTAAAAATTTGCAGATATTCCAAATGGACGGTCTAGTGCTGCAGTATTCCTGACTATAATACAGCTAAAGCCATATAGCTTCAAAAACATCAACTCCTCAATCTATTTGATTTTAGCATTTACAGACATGCATATTTCTTTTTCTCTAAGCACAGAAATATATATTTAGTTACCCAAGGGCCAAGACAGTGTGAAAAAGAATACAATAATACCCAGTTAACACAACCCGACCCCACCGCACCAAATACAGACCTACGTGCAAATAAAGGAAAAAAATTGGAAGCTGCACACTAAGAAAAAGTTGAATTGCAAATGAGGGCTCTCATTTCTGATTACGAGGACAACTAAAGCCCTTTCTCTGAGAAAATTTGCAATTTTGCAATAAACCTCTGAGAACTCTGAGAACCCGCTCTTTTCCTTTTTGTCACCAAAAAAATATATCAACTTTTGTGGTCTAACAAGAGCAAGACATTTTAGAAACATATACAGATATACATAGACTAGTAAACACAGAAGAATAATTACTAAAAGAACAGTTTTTTTACAGTAAAACTCGAATTTTCTCAAGAAAATTCTAATAAATTGAAACAAATCGTTCACATAATAAATAGGAAATACTGAAAGAGAAAAAACACATTAAAAATTTAACCTCAGAAACTAAACATATTATAAGGGTACGGGAGGGAGAGAGTATACCTTTCTCGAGGTTCTATGTCCAAATTATTTTCGCCAAAAGATGCCTCAATCTCCAAATCCCCAATTAGCCTTTCGGTGCAGCCGTCCACTTCTTTGGCAGGTTCAATCGGAGAGCACGAATTCTCTGACCTAGAGCCTTCAATTTGGGGTTTTTCATTATCTGTAGAAATGAAGCCCTGCTTAGGAGGAAGAATGTCTCTTTGGGAATTCTGGAGGTACTTCTTGAGAAGCGGCGGCTTCTCGAGTCGGCGGGAGCGGAGCTCAAGGTAATCGGCGGTGGAGGAGTTAAGGCGCTGAAGGGCTAGGGTTCTGGCGCGGGTACGAACTCCAAGAGGTGAGTGAGAGACGTCGATGTCTCTGGTGGTGTTGGGTTTCCGCATGTATTTCCCCATAATAATCAGTTAGAGGAAGTGCTTTGGTACGAAGAGACAGATGATTTCATGCGTGAGTGCGTGAGAGAGAGAGGGAGAGAGGGCCAGGGCAGGGCAGTGCAGGGCAGGAGGGAAAGGAAAAATTTTGGTTTGGGCAAAGTGAAGAAGTGTGGGAGCGAGTCTCTTCACTCTTTTGTATAGTTAATTAGGGTTTTACTTTAAAGGCCCACTTTCTATATTTCTGTACCTCTACCCTTTTTCACTTTTCTTTTTACTCTTCTTCTAATTTTGCTCAAAACATGTTGATACCAATTAGGAGACTACCTTTCTTGTGTAAAATACAAATTTTTCAATTTTGTATATAAACTAACGCAATTTTTGTGAATATTTAATTACTTTCCGTTTATTGAAATTACACAATTTAATATGTTCAGGATTAAATGTCATATTAATATATTTGTATATATTAATATGAATTATTATCATTTTTGTTTTCATTTTTTATTTTTTTATTAAATTATATTCTGATTAATAAAATATTGTTGGAAAACAAAAATTAAGTGAGCCTATTTTCAAAGACAAATGAGTCACATGGTGACTACAAAATGTTGTAAATATTTTGGACACCTTCGCATGCCCACGCCATATCCAGGACACATCTAGATATATAGGTATAAGGGATGATGCTGGTATGTTTTTAATATTAACCGTGACAGTGTTTAATATGAATTTAAAATTAATAAAAATAGCATATTATACACATAACATTTTAAAATTATATTAGTGTAATATATTATTTGGAACAAATTTTGATTTATTTAATATTACAATATGATGTATATTATTTATATGTTTCAATTACATAAAAATATTATTTTAAATAAATTTCGTAAATATTTATCAATTATAAATTCGTTTAAAAAATATTGGTAGAGGTGTTCACGGTTATAGTTCGGAAGTTCGGAACCAAACCGTAATCGAACCGCTGGTTCACAATTTTGAATTTTCGAAATCGGAAGCGAACCGTAGCTATGGCGCGGTTTGGAACCGAACCGTGTAGGACGATTTCGGTTACGGTTCCAAACCGTCGGTTACAGTTTCGAACCGTCTAAAAAATTAATGCTAATATATTTAAATTTTTGAAAGTTTAATTATATACCAATGCATATCATCATTTAATTTTGTATCACATAATTACCTTTTTAATGTAATACTATATTTATTAGGTAAATATTTATTTTAATTTAGTGTTAATTATATATAATATCCATATAATAATATATTAATAATGAAATAAAAAAATATATTTTAATGTGTTATTATGTCATTAATACTTAAATTGATAACACATCAAACACAAATACATTAATGAAATGAAATAAAATAAAATGTTAATCTTCATAAATATAACATTATAAGATCAACACTAATAAAAAGTTAATTATTTTAATATATATAGAGTTTAATTAGGTTCTCATCTAGTTAAAGTTTTATTTTATTTAATTATTAATATATTCATAAGTTTTAATTTGTTATTATGAATTATAAAAAAATTATTATAAAAAATGACTCTTTATAATATAAAAAATAAATTAAATTTAATAATAAAATTGTAATACGGTTCCAAATTGACGGTTATGATTACGAACCGCTGGTTCACGGTTTTAAAAATTTTGGAATCATAATTGAACTGTCGTCTACATGGTTACGGTTCGAAATCGAATCGTCGAGTACGATTATGGTTCTCGAAACCGCTAATTACGGTTCGGTTCCAGCGGTTCCGCTTACTTTGAACCCCTCTATGCATTGACATTCATTTGTGGGTGTGTGTATATATATATATTAAAGAAAAGAGAATGACATGTTTTATTAATTATTAAAGAAAATAAGGAACGGTTGCATCTAGTGAATATATGGATTGAACAAGCTGGTGACACTTATTAATAAATATGCATCATTTAGTATACTTATACTTGAAATTTATCAATTATAATTTAGAAATGTTTTATATTCTTTAACGATAACTTTAAATTTTACAAAAGCGTGGAGTGACAATTAGCCTGTTTCAAAAAGAAAGTTTTTGTACCAAAAGGTGGTGACAATATTTTTTAGCAAACTCTAATTTGAATTGAAAATAAAGATTATACTGTTCATTATTTAAATTTTCATTTGGTTCTGATTTTAACTTATTAATTAATTAATTAATGATACCCAATAATTTATTCTGTATTGTTTTGGGATAACTTATGAAGTAATGATATGTTAAACGAAGTTGGTTTGTAAGTACATCATTTAATTGCTTTGCTGATGTCGAAAACATTAAATTTTCAGAATGTTGATGAGTTTGATTTTTTTATAAATATGCAACACACATTACAATTTAAATCAAACTACCAAATCAAATAGTACGAGTTGAATGGGACATCCATTTATAGCATGCCATCAAGTGTCATTAAAAGGAGTTGGCTATTTATATTGAAGAGATTCAATTTTGCATTTTAAAATGTCGTAAATAAGAGCAACTATTAGTGCTAGACCAATTTATAGTTTGTGTTTGGAAAAATTGATTTTGAATGCGTAGGATTTTTATGAATTCCATGATACATAAAATGCATCGAAAGAAAGGTTAAGATCCATTTATACTAAAATGTTTTTATTCATAGAATGTATTTTAAAATTATTTTTATTTACAAAATTGAAAATTAATTTTTGTTTAAAGTGAATCTTATCCATTGCTTCAATACATGTGAAGCATGATGGAACTTTCCGGATTTTATTAATTTGATGTTTGTATATTTAAGTTTTTGAAAATTAAATAGTTGGAATTAATATTGTTGAAGACTTGAATTTTTAAAATCGCATCTTATTTTCGGTGAGTGAAAAATGAAATATTACAAGAAAATATATGTAGTGAGCTTTAATAATTTTGTTGGACCAATTTAATTGTGAGTCCATATACGAGTCAACTAGTTTGAAAAGTCATTAATTACCAAGTGAAAACCAATTTAGGCAAGAGAAATAATGTAAATTGCAACTTTCGGTTGCATGATCTTTGACTTTTCATTTATTGTAACCTCCAACTCCCATGTATGGCTATATATATAGTTGACTACTTGACTTTGAAGGTTGGAAGAGCACACAAAAAAATATTTAATTTTTGTTCTCTTCCATTTTAGTTTGCAAAGTTAGGACATAGGAGCATTGTTGCTCGGTTATCAAATCGTATCTCGTTATCCGGAATTTTTTTGAATTTCGGTGCTTATTTTAAGAAAAATATAGTCGTTTTATGTTTTAGAACGATAAATCAGATTGTAAACACTAGTTAGGATATATTCCGAAAATAAACATTTGTTCACTCGGCTATCTTAATTGTATTGTTATGATCTCTAGACATTGTAATCCATGTATTTCGTTTTAAAAACAATGATTTTATTACTAACAGTTTGACCTTTATTTTAGTTCCTCTCAATTTGTCTATAAATACATCTGCACCTATAACATTAAAATTTAAAATTTTTAATTATTCTTCAATCTTCATCTTTATCCCCAAGTTTTACTGTCTCCTTAAAATTTTGGCATCAACAGTGAATAATCAATTTAACAATTATGAGCTAAATAATCCATCTTCATATCAAAATTCATCATCGTCCCAAAATCATGACGTCAATCTTCAATATCGATCTCAAGATTTTGAACAATGCAATTTATCGTTGGGTTATCAACAAAATATAACAGTTGAAGATGAAGGAGAGTCCGCTACTAATTGAGAGGAAGAAAGTACAATAAATTTATCAACATATAATTTTGTTGATTCATTCTCTTAAAATCATGCTTATGTGTTGTTGAATTAATATAAGATATCGTTTATTTAATCATCAAGGTTTTTTTAATCTCAATTAATATTGTGACACGCACGCACGACTCAAATATTCCATGTTCTCAAATCAAACAACAGAGGACTGGCTGGGCAGCCAACCATTATGCTTACGTGTCAGAATTGGATTGGTAAGAATATTCTGGAACCATCAAGCCGATTTGGAGAAGCTTCTTCCGTTCTTCCTCATACTATATAAACTATAAACAACCTCCTTTCCCCCAATTTTCTGGAAATTACGCTACCAATCTCATATTCTCTCTTTCGTGGCCATTCCTCTTTCTTCAGGTATGCTACATTGCGCCTCTTTTTAAAAAAAAATAAAATAAAATAAAATATTTTACTCTTTACGCTTTCTGATTGACTGAATTTTCTGTTATTTAGCTATCTCTCCCCTTTTCTTTACATTTAGGTACCATTGGGATTTTTCCAATTTTTTATATGTGTGTGTGTATATATATATATATGTGTGTGTGTGTGTGTGTGCGCGCGCGTGTGTTTCATGCAATTCCAGAATAAAGATATTCTGATGGGTTCCATGGGATTGTAGATCTGTTCTGGTAGAAGCCTAGTCTGTTGAGGAATGGCTTATGGTTAGTCTGAGGGCTTATTGTTGGGAATTGAGGACTAATTGGGATTCCTTATCATTGTTTTTTTATTTGATTTTCTCATAGACGCTTTTGTACGCATTGATATATGATTGTGCTATACTTTGATTTGATGTAATTTTCACAATGTGGAGATGTTAGTTGTAAGATCTGTCTTATATTAGAGTTGGTTATTGAGCGTAGTCTTGAACGGGGTGATGTTTATGTATGCAAGTTTTCAATTTGTTTTGGTTTTCAGTAGGTTCTTGTATTTTGGTTCTATTGATGATGATATGCTTTAAGACCTCTATAATTTTATTGAATTCACATGTAACTGATAGGTAGATCATGCTTAGTTTTTTTTTTTTTTTCTCATTAATTTGCTATGTTTTGGCTGATTTCATTTTTGGGCCAGCTTTACGGATTAGAGAGATCACGGCATCATTGCATGTGAAATAATTGATAGATTTTCATGTGAAGATTGCATGAACGTATGTATGAGTGACGAGTCTGCATGACTGCATCAAAAGCTGCTTTTATGTGGCTGCTCTTCATTTTCATTGTCAACAAAATAGCTTGTTGGAAATGCATTATATGGAATGGTGGTTTCATAGGTTTGAGCATTACAATTCTCAAAGGGGCGATGAGTTATTCTCAAAAAAGTTGTTTGAAGCCTGTCAGAGAAGTTAATAAACATGCTGCCCCTAAAAGCCAGCCTTTACTTGTGTGTTCTTCATGAATCTCTTGCATTCTTCTATAATTTGAAAACTTCTATTCTTTCATACAATTTAGATTGAAAGAATTATTAAGATATATGGTGTTGCTTGGTATTCATCTGCATTAATGATTCTTACCCCTGTATGTAACTTGAATCTTGATCTCAGTTTCTTTTACTTTTTTATGTCAGCCTTTCATCCTTTCTTAGAAGCTTTTTTATTGGAGTGGTGAAGATGGCTGAGGTACGTCTTATTACAGTGCATAAGATCTGTTAGCAGATTTTGTAATAACGAGTATGTGTAAAGTTACTACTCTTATGAACATGCAGGATGGTTACAAGGTCTCTTTGAATGTTTACGACTTAAGCCAGGGATTGGCTAGACAACTATCTATGGCATTTTTGGGGAAGGCTATTGAGGGGATTTGGTAAGAGCTTTATTATCACAAAATGTCAAACTGTGTGTTGAACGTGGATGCTGTGATGTTTCCGGTCTGTTGTTACTATAACTATTATTCTGATTTTCAGGCATACAGGAGTTGTGGTATACGGTCACGAATACTATTTTGGAGGTGGCATACAAAGTGCTCCAGCTGGAACAACTCCGTATGGGACGCCGATTCGAGTTATTGATCTAGGCACGACACATGTACCTCAGGATGTATTTGAGGTGTACTTGGAAGAGATTGGTCCGCGCTACACAGCTGAAACTTACAGTCTATTGGGTCATAATTGTAACAATTTTAGTAATGAGGTTTCCCAGTTCTTGGTTGGTGCTACAATACCAGATTACATCTTGAATCTCCCGAATGAAGTTATGGGCAGCCCCATGGGTGCTCTCATATGTAAGTACTCCTTCAATATTGTGATTGAATCAGTCCTTTTGTTTTCTCTTATTATAATCTGCAACACCCCTCCTCACATACGTGTTAGAATATGCAGCAAGTAGTGACAGAATGCTTCTGTGATAGAATGAGTTTATATAAGCTATGTAAAAAATTGTGATCTTATTGATTATTAATTTATTTATTATCGTCTCTGCAATCTTAGTAGTTGGCTTAAAGGTAGCATCAAATGCTTACATGCCATAGCCAAGTCTGTGCTCTGTTTATTGTTAGTAACCGAAAGCCAACTACATATGTAGAGTAACCAAAAGCTAAGTTGAAGCTTTTGGATATTTCTTTTTAGGTACCTAATGGGTTCCTGGAGTCCTGAGTAACAATGGCTGGGATATCCTCAAAATAACTGTCACTTAACATTCTAAATCTATGTTTGCTGTGCAGTGCCAATGATTCAGAATTTAGAGAGCACTTTGAAGGCTGGTGCAGTTCCCCAAGCTCCTCAATTCAGGCCTTCTGCAGTTGCTAGTTCAAATCAGACGGTGGCTGCTGCAAAGTCAGCTAATGGTGGTACCAACCAATCCACCAAGACGAACGATGAGGATGTTGCCACGAAAACTGATGCAGAATCAACAAGAGATATAGATAAACAGACTGAAATCAAGGCAGAAGATAAGCCTTCGCGTAATGCTGTTGCTCAAGATCCACTTGGAGATGCTCGGAGCAAAGTCCAAGAGGAGATCAGCAATGAGTTTGCAGCAATTATGGCCACCGGGACATTGCGTGCAAGTGAGGCTGCAGCTCTAGCAACTAGGAGAGTCATGCAGAAACATGGTCATATGTATACGGCCCAAAGTTCAAGTTAGAAACATTATTATTTTCCCATAAGATTGAGGAGACAAATTCTTCATGGGAGTTTTTTGGAGATATTGTAATTTCTTAGTATCATCATTATAAGACTATTCATTTTTTCAGATTGGACGTTGTGGGTGTTTCGCCTTCAAAAGATGATAATTCACTTATTTGAATGCCTCAAAGGCTCAAATCATCTTTTAGCATCTTCCTATTCGAAAGAGTCTGCTGTTTTTTCAAGTCGTTATGTACTAAGAATAATACTTGTCAAGTGTTGAAATCACATGAAATCACTTAGTTTTATTTGGTTTTCCATACCTTTCTTATCTTACTTGATGCAAACAGACAATACATGTGACGAATTGGTTTTCTTTTAACTAATTAACTGCTGTTCATATTACATGATTGTATACTCAAAAAAAATACAATCTCAAAGGTCATTATGATAATTTGTTTTGCTATTTCCATTCTCCATTTCAAGATTGGCTTCTTTAGTCGTACAAAGAGCATCCGAAGGGATGTTAAGGCCTGTGAAACCGATCATCACAGCAGCAGCTCCGACATAATCTAAACGATTAGGTGCATTTCCAATCAATGAATCCACAATGGTCGCCAATGGTACCTGAATTGAAAGACCTGCTGTCGCAACAGTGGTCGTCGTAAGGAGCACAGCCTTGGCCCACAGATAGTCACTCACCACATTATCTATTAAACCTGAATGTGGAAGTTGATGCTTAGAGATTCATATATGGTAGACGGATTTAAGTCACACTAGTTCACATAGCACCAGCGAAGCTCGCTGACATAGTTTCACTACAAGTACAAACATCTATATAGACACTAAATAAGAATCAAACCATTTGATTGCACTTCTCTTCCACAACAAAAAGGGTTAGTGCATGCTTACCGTCATCCTAAAGAACAGAAAACAGCATCACAAATAAATTGGTGATCTATATAGGCACCATACAGTGTAATAATCATCATAAAATAGGATGACCAAGCAAGAATATAGATGCTGGATGCACTGAAAACAGAAAGGAAATGAGCTGGAGAATTGATATTATACCTTTGCCAATGATTAGACCAAATTGCTTCCCGGTGAGAGAGTTGAAAAGCCCGAGCTTCAAATACTCTAGAACGAGAGCCACGGGAAGAAATATCACGATGTTGAACAAGCCCAGGAATCCAAGAAATTGTGCCATGCTAACATGGCCCTGGACTTTATCGTCTTCATCAGGCAACTTTTGGCGAATAAGTGTGATATAAGCAGCATAAAATGCTGCAGATAATAGAGCCAGAATATCTCCTAGTACAGGATGTGTGGCAACCTCATTCAATCCCGAGCCTGAGTCTCCAAGACTGACAAGTATAATTCCTCCCATGCAAAGCAGAACACTGACAAGCTTCACCCAAGTGAACTTCTCCCCCAAAAATATAATAGCAACTAGAAATGTGAACATACTGGAGGAACTGCTTAGGATGGTATTGGACTACATACCAAAGAGAAACTATTATGTCACATCAAATATGAATGAATCTTCAAAATACGGAATAAGAATGGATCAAATTCTTACAGTAACTGTAGTGTACTTGAGAGATAGATTAAACGTGAGCTGTGCCAGGAACCAAAAGGGGCAGATCAAGAGGCTAACTTTCGCAACTCTCCAACGTGTCCAACGCCCTTTCGCGTCTAACCATCGGCTGTGCAGCCTGTGCTCATCCTCGACTACTCCGTGCTGCTGTGAATCATCTTCAACTTCATTTTCATGACCATCTAGAGTGTCTTGTTCAACAATAACCGCATCCGAATTCGATTCATCATTTACGGGACCAGCATCGTTATTATGAAGAAGAATTGTCTCCTCTGAGACCTTAGAATCTTGCAATACAACATCATTTTTCCTACTTAGCCAAAAGAAAATGCTTCCATGCTTATCCTCTATATACCGTCCGATCTCTACCAAAGGTATATACACAACGAACAATGAATTGCAAATATATGTTACCAGAAATGGGGAAACCCCCTCATCTACAACTGACTGAACTACGAAACTAGCAGCGATCCATATTGTAGCAACTGCAAATATGTAAACCAACCCTAAAACCCATTTCCACACGTGATCTCTCATCAGTCTAGTGTCTTCCGAACACCTCAGATTCTGTGATACCTGTTTTTCTTTATAATATTTTATTTTAATTTTGATTAAGAAATCTCTGTCCAACCAATGAAGATAAGGTAGTTAAGCAGAGAAGAAACAGTACCAGAAAGAGAAACAGATTAAACCTGTGTTGCAGCACACCAAAGCAAAAAAAAAGAATGGAAATCTTTGAAGTTGGTCCCTGCAAAGATGGATTTGAGATGGGGTTTCTAATCGGTCAACGATTCTCAACAACGATCAAGAGCAGGCTTCAAAATGATCAAATTCTGCAGAAGCAGCTGCTCCCCTTTGCTAGCTCTCCACATTCAAAATCACTCCTCACATCCCTCTTTGAAAGCAACATGAACAAGTACCCCTTCTACTGGGATGAGCTCCGAGGTACTGCCCATGGGAGTGGCGTCCCCTTCCTCGAGGTATATATACATATACAAATATATACATCTAGCTAGTGATGAGTGCTTATGAAAAGTGGAGCACCTCATCTGCTGTTAGCCTGTTACAGATAATGCTGGTAAATTTAAGGAAGGAGATACTCCCCTTCGTAGCGAACGCGGATGATACGAACGATGACTGCAGTGATATTCTTGTTGTAAGTGAATCCATGGCTGTTGCAGCCCACAATGAGGATGCAAATGTGGCTCTGCTCGGACATACGTACGTATGCGAATCAAGTAATTATTGCTGTTGCATATTGAATTTGGATGAATACAGTAGTAGATTTTCAAGTTGACACCTCTTTTATGAATCTTGGTGAAGTTACTTGATTAAGGGGACTCTGTCAAGTGGAGTATCCTTCACTGCTTACACTTACGCAGGGGAGCTCCCGAGCTGCGCTTTCGGCTTCAATACTCATGGACTGGTACTTCTTCTTCAACCTCATGACTAGCCTGCACAGTAATGGCAATCATTTGATATTTCTGTGTAGGCATTTACATTGAACTCAGTTCCACCAAAGAAGGATGAGATTGCAGCAGGAGGGATAGGAAGGAACTTCATCTCCAGGGATTTGCTGGAAGCACAAAACATAGATGATGCCTTGGCAGTAAGGATTACTTGTGGCTTCTTTGCATGTTCATTAGTGATATATAAACTGATAATGCAAGTGATTGAAAGAGTTGTGTTTCATCTGTGGCTGCTTTAGAGGATTAATTCATCAAAGGCTTCGGTAGGCCATAGCTACAATCTCATCGATATAAACACACGAAGGATTTTGAATGTAGAAACAGCATCAAGAAATCGCAGCTCATTTCATGAAGTGGGATCACTGCCTTTCTTTCATGCCAATATGTACCTTCACCTTACAGTTGACCAGGTAAGGAACAAACACAACACATTCTCTTCACCATGGATTCATTGTTCTTGCTTTCTTCTTTCAACTGTTTTTGATGCAGGAACACGACGAGAACTCGTTGCGCAGACAGAAGAGAGCAAGTATGCTGCCTACAGAATCAAGAAATGACTTTCTCTCGCTCCTTGGAGACGATAATGATACATGTTATCCTATTTACATGACAGGTAAGAGTAAGACTTCAAAATTCTAAACAACTTCTCTCCGGTTTATTTGTAAGCACAAATCATACCCTTTTCTGGTCTTTGCTGCTACTATTTCAGGTCCATTACTTCATACCCTATGCACAGTTTTGATAGATTTGGATGGGAAAAGTCTTTCGATTATCGAAGGAAACCCGAAGGAACGACAAGCCTCGTTCGTCTTTCCGTTGTCATGATTAATGGAAGCTTGAGTCCTTGTCTGATCCCTCACTCATTTATGGCATCCATATTGAGAATGAGTAGAGTAATATTTCACACATTTCATCATAAATTTCAGTAACAGGTTTGAGTAGATTGATGAGATTTTTCAGTAAAAAGAAACATTTTGTTTCATATACAATTATTGTTTAAAATAACAAGAATGTCTGAATACTCTTGACTGATCAGGTGAAATACTTTATATTATGTGTATGTTTATTATTCTTGACGTGAAAATACTAAGAAACACTACCTCTGTCCCATGAAAAGTATTTGCTTAATGCTTTCTCTTCAAAAATATTTCATCCATTCAATTAAACTAAAAGTGAATTGTTTTAATCAAATTTGTGAGTGTATTTTGGTCAAACCAAGTCAATTTTAATAGAAAAGAGGGAGTATTGTCTTTAATTACCATATTTTCAGCCTTGGCTACCGGACATTTACTTAGTTTTCAATTTATCATTATTTTTCTTACTAGCGAAAATATTAACTATGCGTGTGGACATGCTAACGTTTGTAATTAATATAATATAGTACATACGTCAAATAAACTTTTAATAAAAAATTATAGTTCTTAATTTATAATTACAATTTATTAATAAAAGTATATTTTAACAATAATTAAATACAAAAATAAAATTATAAATACCCGATTAATGCATGTCGTGAGAAAGATATCGGCTCATACCTTGTATATCTAATTATAATATACTAGATTGTTACCCATCAAAATAGACGGAATTAAATATTTTATAAACTTTATAACATTATTTATAATTTACAAAATTATACTATAATTTATAATTTTTTATAAAAACATAACATTGTAAAACCTTTTTTAAAGCTTGCATATTTTCTTTTTCTTTCATGCTAAAAGCCTAAAACGTTTAATTATTCTTGAATAACTACAAGAGATCAATAATTAATACTTGAATGGCTATCCATAAGCCAAGATAATTTTCTAATCAGTTCTCTACAAATATGAACTAATTATGTTACTAGTATTTAATAAATTTGCAACGAAATTTACTAGATTATGCAATTCGGTTCAAATTTGGTTAATGCATGACAATGATTGATCTGGTCATTAAGGTCGAATTAATAACTTTTTGTACTCCCTTGTCCCACTATTTTTGGTTCTTTGACCAAAAAAACATTCACAATTTTGGTTAAAAGGTCAAGAATGATGGGACGAAGGGAGTATTACGAATTCCATACTATTTGCTATAGCTATAAATATAATTAAGGACCAAGTTCTATTTGAATTTTGATAGAGCAAATTTAGTAGGATGGTTAATCACTTATTAAGTAGGAGTAAAATATAAAATTATAGACTTCCGAGAAGAAGGGGTAAATCATGACATATTAAGTTGAAGTTGAAGGTGAATTTTGGCATTTAATATAGAAACAAATTTTAATAATTTACAATTGAACAATCCAATCATTTAAATATATATTAAAATAAATACTAGATTAATTTGATATCAAAATAGAAAAACTCCTTCTGTCCCACGAAAAGTGATTTTGCTTAATGCTTCTGTTCAGAAATACTTCATGCGTCTCACTAAAAGTGAATTATTTTGATCAAATTTGTGAGTGTTTTTTAGTTAAAACAAGTCAATTTTAATGGAAGAAAGGGAGTATTGTAAGTTACTTGCATATTTTCAGCCTTGGGCTACCGGACATTTACTTAAGCTTCCTTTTTAAACAAGGTTTTTTGTTAATCCATGTCATGTTACTTTTTAAACATAACAGGGTAGTTGGGTTAGGATTTTTAAACAAGGTTTTTTGTTTGGTAGCCTTGTTAACTTCTTTTAATTAAACCCAACGGTCGTTTGATAGCTTATCCACATACATACATGATAAAACCTTATACATGACAAAGTGAGTCCTAAATTTTACTTCCGCCGCTTTTGTGCTTCACTCCGGCAGATTTCGATGGCGTAACTGGAAGAAGTCACCGACATCTTTGTTTTCGTTTAGTAAATTGAAGGTGAGCTTCTAAACCCCTGAACTTATTCTTTGCTAGTTTATCTGAAAATTAGATAAAGAAATTAGATTTTTTGAGGTTAATTTCCTTTTGATACATAATAATCTCAACCCAACTTTCGATTGCTTATAATTTCACAAATTTTTCTATGCAGATTAATGGCATCTCAAAGTCAAAGTGTTACACCAACATGTATGAACTTGTTTTTGCAGCATGAGGTTTTTATCGTTTTTCATGAGGATATAATTTTTGTAGAACACAAATGTTTATTTATTTAATTCCATTATCTGTGATCATATATAGTTTTTGTTTGAGCAATTTATCTCACTTTCATAACGAATATAACTATGACAATGGTTTGTTCATATTATTTATGGAAGCAGACTGAATATGTAATCTATAATAGAAGCTTCCTGGTTTTGATCGTTAGTATTATGATGTTGAATTTTGCAAACTGAATCTGTATATATGATGTTGAATTTTGCAGGTAGTGGTGTCAGTATTCGTATGGGGAGAAAAAATGATCGTCCTAGACGAAGTTAGACACAGCCGGAGGAAGAGTTTCTCATTGCGTCACTGAAGGAACTTATTAGCGAGGGGTGGAAATCCGACAACGAGTTCCGTGTAGGCTACCTTGGTAAGCTAGAAGAAGCATTGAAGAAGTCATTTCCTCAAACTGATTTGAAGGGTAATCCTCACATAAATTCAAAGCTATGTTCGTGGAAGAAAAACTACTACTCTCTGAGCTCCATCCTAAACAGAAGCGGTGTAGGATTCAACACACGTGGTAATTACCAGATTGAGTGTGAGGACGAGACTTGGGCACAAATATTGAGGGTACTGTATTTTGATTAAATTATGATATATTGGATATTTATGTTGATTATTCATATGATTTGGTTATTTAATTTGTTAAAAATAATTATTTTGTTCATCTTCTCACTTAGCTTGATCCAAACGCACGCCTAATGCGTCACAAGAGCTGGCCCTATTACGATTCTTGGCAAGTGATCTTCAGCAGGGATCGAGCAAACGGGGAGGCTGCTAAAGACGTAGCAAATGCGTATTTTGATATGAGCACTGATGATATGTTTTTTGCTGGAGGTATGAGTGCTAACTTGGATTTCAACTTGGAGGATATTACTGAGAATGAGGGAGAAGGGGATAATGCAGCCCAAAGCCACAAATCTGGTGGTGAACCACCTAAAAAAAGGGGGAAAAAACAGAAAGTTAGTGAAGACTCAGAAGGTATTATTGGTATAATTAATGACATTGGCAACAAGACGGATACTCGTTTGGCCAATCTAGCACTTCGTGTGGGATATGAGTTTGACTTGGGAAAATCTAAAAATGAAGTCTTCAATCAGCTGGAGGGGATACCGTGGCTCACATTGGACCAGCGATTTGACGTCTGCGAGATATTGTCGAAGGACGTCTTCAAACTGGAGGTATTCAGAGGGCTTCCTGATGTCGCTAAGCCTTACTATGTGGAGCGGTTGATTAAAATGAAAGACTCGTAGACTTGTTGGGAATATGAATATATTTTGGGATCTTAGTAAGTTAGCAGCATCATATTTTTTGGCATTTAACTGCTGCGATATTTTGGTAATGAACTGCTGCCATATTTATGCTAATTAGCAGCATCATATTTTGTGGTAATTAGCTGCTGCCATAGCTAGTTCTCTACTAAATTAGCAACATCTTACTTGTAAAATTGTTTCTGGATGTTTATAAGCTAATTGCTGACTCTATTTTGTGGTTATTGAATGTGAATTAGTTGCTGCCATATCTAGTTTTCTACTAAATCAGCAATATCATATTTTGTGGTTATTGAAGTACTTGTTGGTATTTGCATGCCTTCTAAACATAATACATAACAGAATAGTTATAACATAATACATAGCAGAATATAAGATCCATGATTACTTCTAAAATAAGATAGTACTACGAGAGCACAACTCTCTTTGCAACAAACAAATCTACGTTACAAGTTAAGAACTAAGGTCCAGAATTTTTCTTCTGCCACTCGGAAGGGTTGCTCGATCCACAAGAACTAGTACTTGGTTTCAACGGTGACTTGAAGGAAAACCATTTCGGTTTACGTAGGTGGAAATTTGGTGGCGAAAACATGTTGTTTGGTTGATTAGTAGACATATTGGTGTCATTGTTGCAAGAAGAATCGTCAAACAATCGACGTTTCACAGCGAATTGAGCGGCTCTTCACTATCCTCTAAACTCTCAGTAGAGTCACTAATGACAACCACAGTGTTTCCAGACTTATTTTTGATATTATCGTCTAACCCAAAGAGATAGCATAATTTCTCAAACTCAGGCTCCGCCTCGTGATAGTAAGCTTTTGCGAATGATTCTTTCTAATATACAAACAAAAATTGCAGAGTTAAAAAACTATAATATTTCAAGTACATTTTATACAATATATATTATAGAAGACCAATACCTCAAATATAAGCTGCCATACATCATCGGTCGCATCAACAAAACCATGCTCGATGATTCATCGTACTTCTGTGTTCGTGACTAACCATTTGAATGTGGCGTGTCCTTGCTTGAGCAAGCCGATGTGATACTCCAAACCATCTCGATTTATATTATAGTTATACCTCAAATTGATATTGCGAATCGTACCTGTTAGAGCGTCTCTTGGAATTACAGCACCTTCTCATTTCATCGTTTTCTTTCGTGAAACAAGGTTCTCGATCAGGAAAGCATCCATTTCACTACTTCATCCATTTTGGTAAAGATAATATTTTTGTTGAGAAATATTTAATTCTCCCATTGTAAGCAGTAAGCATACAAGAAGAAAAAAAATGGTGGCTCGTAGTGTGTACGCTTGAAGTATGTAATTATATCTTATTTATGCATCTCGAAATATTGGTTGCATTCATTTCATTTTGTCTACTTGTGGCATGAATGATCATTTATGTTATTTTGTATACTAGTTGCATGAGTTGTCACCTCCCTAAGTGATCCCTCAAATCAATAGCTGAACAGTACTTTGATTCTTTGACCACATATTTTGTTTGTTTTGCATCTACTGCAAAGAGATTATTTAAACCAAAAAGTTGAGACCAATATATATTAATATATATATATATATTAATATATATATATATTAATATATATATATATTAATATATATATAACAGTTCATGCACTAAATAATATTTGACATCTTTCCACGCTAAGAAATAGTACCTAACTGATAAGTTTAGTACACCAGTGGACCACTAATTTGTTTTACATTCACTGCACCACATTTCTAAAAACATGTCTCGATGTTGCAATGCAAATAGCAAAATGATACAAAATAGGGCTCATATGCCCACTAAATATAGGAATACGATCACATACATTTTCCTATTTTACCGAACTAAAATTAATATAAAGTCATCATATATATCATAGCGTCAAACTAATACATGCCACAACAACATAACATTTAAACAAAATAATAAAAAGTTCACAAATCCACACAAACATTGAATTAAATTTAAAACTAAAAAGTAGCAGCATTAGATAAACTATTCTTGTTGATATGCAGCCCACATCATTTGAGCAATTTCATCTCTTTTCTGGCTCCAATGAGTACTTGGTTCGACGGTGTCAATAAATTGAACATGCTCTTCGCACTCATCGTCCTCCATGAAACCCCCTGTTGTCTCCAATAATACTTCAATCGGATCGACTGACATTTCAGAACGGATAAAATTATGCAACAGGAAACATGCCATGATTAACCGTGTTTGTGTTTTAATTAGATAAAATGCAGGACTCCTTAGTATGCTCCATCGCTTTTTCAGAATTCCGAAAAAACACTCGATCACATTGCGAGCCCTCGTATGTCTCATATTAAAAATCTCAATTGCAGATTGAGGCTTCGCGGTAGTTGGTCCCCATTCCTTGAGGTGGTAGCGTACACCTTTGTACGGTGTCAAAAATCCTTCACTATTCGCATATCCATTGTCACAGAGGAAATATTGCCCTAATAAATCAGAATTTAGAAATGGAGCACTCTGAATTAGGATTTTTGTTTCTAAAGATGAAATTACCTAGAATAATAGGTACATTATATATTTTTCTAATACTAAAATTAGAAATTACCATGTGAAACTTTCAATCCGTTGTTACGGTTTATAGCATCTCGAAGCACCCTCCCATCAGCAGCCGATCCCTCCCAACCAGGTAAAACATATACGAACTTCAACATTCGATCACACGCAGCTAGCGTGTTTGTACAGATCTAACCTTTTCGTGTCCGATACCTTGGCTTATCACCGTTAGACACTTGGACATAGATGTAAGTCCCGTCCAATGCACCTAGGCACCCCTACAAATTTTTAAATAATTGATTTATCAAATGGAACAAGCATAGTTGTGCAAATAGATTACAATGCAAAGAGATTAAAAATTATTGTACCTTAAAATATTTCCACCTACTATCCATACAACCATCTACAACAGGAATGAGTTTCACCAAAAATATACTATGAATCTTGAGAATAGCTTTTAGCACTATGTGAACATATGTAGATATTGTTTGTCCTGACCTACTGAAGTCGAAAGCTACGGTGCCATTCTTCTTGTGATGTGCAAGCACACTCACAAATATTGTGACTTGCTCTTCAAGACTAACATACCTACCATCCTCCAATCCTCCGAGTAGTCTTAGCAGTAAGCATAATCTTCCAAATGCATTCCGATCCATTCATAGGTTGTTAATGCAATCAAAATCATTCAACCTAACAAGTCTATTAATATATTTAACTTGATTGGGAATCTTTTCTAGCATACTATATGACTGTTTATTTTCAAGTCGTTTCTTTTTCCTCTCCCTATTTTTAATTAACACATTCAATACAATTGCCATTTGCGATATGAAAGTAGACATTATCTCATCAAGCATTAAGAGAATAAGATAACTTCCGGTATCATTAGGAGCCATCTTCAATTCAGAATATTAAATCACACTTGATCTGCAAATTGTATCAATTATGAATTAAATTTAAAACTATATATTACCTATTACAATGATACAAAACACATTATCTAATTCACAAAGTACAACATAATTTCAGAAAATAACACTCGAGCAGTCAGAATATGATTACATACACATATCATAAACATGTTATGTAAAGCATACATGCATTGAATAATTTGATAATTGAACATGCTCTTTTCTGGCTCCAATGAGTAATTTGGTTTTGAGCCATTATTCTTATCACATGTAGCCAATATATGATATATATATATATACACACACACACACACAAAAAAAACCTTCTTTTTTATTACTCCGTGTGAATCACAAAGTGTAGTTTTGATAATGGATGCTTTTTAATTTTTCATTTCATCACAATTCAGGTAAAAATAAGATATTAAGAAGGAAGTGTATCCACTGAGATGAAACTGATGATTAATTATAAAATCAACAAAATCAAAGATTGATTAACACAAATGTTGAACCACAATCAAAGCAACCATTAAAATATTTTAAGACTCCAGATTGAATGAAATCAGTAAAATGTTGAACCATAATATATCAAACCACAATCATAAATCAGTGAAAGAAAATCAAAAATTTTAATACAATATATACCAGATTGTCAAATAAGTCGAACAATTCAAGCAATAAAATACCTGATAGACCCAACTTCTTGAACTAAGTTGAGAAATCAACAATTGACACTGAATCCCAATTGACGGCCTAATTTTGGAGAATGAGAAACAATTATTAATTTTGTCCTGCAAAAAATTCGAATAGGGAAAATATGGGAAGATAGGAAAAATAGGCTGAAAATGGACTTTATTCTCCATGAGGAGAAGGAAAAATAAGCTGAAAATCAAATTGATAGTCTCTAAAAATCACAATTGCAAATTCTTGGAGAATAACAAAAAAGACTTCGAAATGTTGAACAAGAGCTCAAATAATCACTTACCTAAATACACTTCTTCCAAGTAATGGTCTGATACAGTCTGGTTCTAAAGGGTGACCTCTGCTTTGAATCGCGAAGAAGACGATAGATCTGAGGGAAACAAATACATAGATGGGGAAAAGTTAAATATGAATGGCAATAATGTAATTTCAGAGAACCTTTTAAGATGGATCAAAACCTAACTACTCGAAACATAGGGTAGAAGTAAGTCTTAAAACTAGTCAAAACATGAATTTTTTTAACGGGCTTAAATTTTACAGCGGGCCTTGACTGAAATTAACAAAGCTACCAAATACACATTTATATCCCTTATACAAATCATAACCAGCTTTAACAAGGCTACCAAAGGGAGCCTTAGTTTTCAATTTATCTTTATTAAATACGCCTACCTGAAACAATGGACAATGTAGAAAAAACTAATAATGAAACTTTCGTATTTTTTGCGTAACAAATAGTGAGCATGAATAAATATAGGACAGAACTTCCGTGTTACACAAACTCACAGCACTCTTTACAAAAATTTGATCGAGAATATATGGAAAAAATTAGTTATAATTAAATGTATAAATTTTTATATTTTATTTTTAATAGTTGTTTGTTTTTATTTTAGTGTTCCAATTGTTGTAATTTCTTTGTTAATTCTAGAATGTCATAATTAATATTAGGTTTTTTATTTTTTTATTTTCTATGTATTTATAGTTTTATTTATTTTATTACACATAGTTAAATTATTGAAATAAATACAAAACAATAAATTAATGTGGTTTAGTTGGAACGATTACAAATTAAATCCATAAAAATAGTGAAGGTTGGATTGAGAGAATAATAAATTTATATAGGGATGGTAATGGGTTGGTAAAATTCGGATCAGAAACGTTAAAATATTTACGGTTCTGGAATCGAAATCGGACCGTTAACTACCGGATACGGACCCGCACCCGGACCGTTAATTATATTACAAATGGTTCTGGACCAGAAGAATACCTATGTGTATTTTTGGGTCTGTGTATTTTCATATATATATATATAATGGTTATAATAAAAATAGATCTATTTTTGTTAACTAAAAATAAATCTGAACCATCCATATTTTTCATCCAATGGATATAATTAAACTAGGGAAGAGATCAAATAAAAATGATTCTGTATGAGTTAACTAAAAATAAATCTTGACTGTTGAATTATTTAGATCAATGGTGCAGATTAAAAGATAATTTCGGTATATATCTTATTGATAATATTTGATCCCTACAAACAAAGAATTTGTTAATCTTTCTAACTAGGGTTTATTGATTATGGTATAGTTTAATTATATCCATTGCATGAAAAATATGGATGATTCAGATCTATTTTTATTATAACCATTCCCTATATATATTTACACACACACATAATTAAATTTGAGTATAATCATTGATTTATGTCATTGTTTTCTCCACCCTCATTATTTGCTAAGTTATTATAGTAATGTAGTAATGAAGTTCAAAAATGGACTCTAGTTATATAAGTAATCTATTGCTTAATTCATGCTTCCTCTTAGAATGTGTTGAATTGATCAATTTGAAGTGGGTCCATCACAAAATCGTAACTAGGGATAGCAATCGACCCGCGGATACCCGAAACCCGCGGGTATCCGCCCGATTATTCGCGGGTTTGGTGGGCATTTCGTACCCGCGGGTACGTTCGTGGTTTAAAACTAGTACCCGTTTAGTTCGCGGGTACGGAAATGGTTTGGCAATACCCGTACCCTCGAAACCCGTTTACCCGCGAAATTTACCCGCCAATTACCCGCGAAGCCTACCCACGAACCCGCGAAACCTACCATCTAATAACTTATTTATTATTTTTAATAGATTTTGAACTGATTTTGATGGGCTTTTCAATAAATAGGATATGGGCTTATATTTATTTAATACAATTTTGAATGGGCTTGCCCCAAATTTAATAAATTAGATAATTAAACATCAATTAGAATTAAAATTAGGGTATTACAGAAAAATCAGAAATAAACAGCGATGCACGTCTGGACTCTGGAAGCAGCCACGCGACCTCGAAGCAGCAGCGGCGAAGCAGCGGCGCACCTCGAAGCAGCCACGCGACCTTTAAGGTTTTATTTTTCTGTATTACAAGCATTGAACTTGTCTGTTTTTGTGGGCCTTTTCAAGTTTATGGTATCTCAGTTTGGTTGCATTGTTTATATGGTATCTCTGTTTCTCGAAATAGTAAAGATGCAATTTTTATTGGCTATCCGCCAACCCGCGGGTCGCGGGTATGGTGGGGATCTCATACCCGTCGCGGGTCGCGGGTGCGGATTATTTTCGCGGGTACGGAAATAGTTTGGCCATATCCGCACCCGCCCGACCCGATTGCCATCCCTAATCGTAACAATATATATGGTTTAAACCGTCATATCATATGACAAGTAGTACATCATAAAATCCCAACTGCGTCATAAGCGGAAATAAAATACTATGATTTAAACATTCTTCATATTCAAGTGCATTATATATATATATACACACACATATAATTTGAGTGGTACTCATTATTACCTAATTATCTTCCTTTTATCTCATTGTTTTATCCTTCCTCATTATTTGCTAAGTTATTATAGTAATGAAGTTCAAAAATGGACTCTTACTTATATAAGTAATTTATATAAGTAATGTATTGCTTAATTCATGTTTCCTTTGGAATGTTTTGAATGGGTCAATTCGAAGTGGATCCATCACAAAATCGGAATAAAATCGTAACAATATATATGGTTTAAACCGTCATATCATATGACAACTTGACAAGTAGTACATCATAAAATTCCAACATATCGGAAATAAAATATGATTTAAACATTCCTCATATTCAAGTGCATTATATATATATACACACACATATAATTTGAATATAATCATTATTATCTAATTATCTTCCTTCATTCATCTCGTTGTTTTCTCCTCCCTCATTATTTGTTATTTTCTAAGTTATTATAGTAATGAAGTTCAAAAATGGAGCGAAAATACTACCTATGCGCGTGGACATGCTAACATGTTTGTAATTAATATAATATGTTACATACGTCAATAATAAACTTTTAATAAAAAATTATTCGTTCTTAATTTATAATTACAATTTATTAATAAAAGTATATTTTAACAATAATTAAATACAAAATAAAATTATAAATACTCGGTTAATGCATGTCGTGAGAAAGGTATCGACTCGATGCCTAGTATATCTAATTATAATATACTAGATTGTTACCCATCGAAATAGATAGAATTAAATATTTTATAAACTTTATAACATTATTTATAATTTACAAAATTATATTATAATTTATAAATTTTTATAAAAACATAACATTGTAAAACGTTTTTTAAAGCTTGCATATTTTCATATTTTCGTACAACCTCTTGATGTTAAATAAATATTTTGTGCTTATGAATTTGCGTAGAAATAATATATTTGACAAATATTGCCTCTATACCATCAATAATGCAATATTCTATAATTTTTTCTTGACCAATCACAACATAACTAATTTTTGAAGCTCAACCTTATAAGACTCCTTAAAATAGAAAATTGTTCAAGTACATTGATATTATTTGTTCCAAAATATACAAATTATAGCCACAAGTTTTGGGAAGCAACTCATCCCAAGATGATCATTGGCTTACCATTTCTTCATTTATACTATGTTGCTTATGTTTTAGGACAATTTTATCATTTCTAATGCATGCAGTCAGACATAATTTAAAATAATTGGGAAACCTAGTTGGTCACCGACATGCAAAAATATAAAGAAACACGTACAAATAATATTAGTACTACATTTTTAGGGGATGAATGAATTTTCGTTAGGGTGTGCATCGGTCGGTCGGTTCAACCGACCGATCAAATTTATACAAACTAAAAATCGAACAGCATGCAAAAAAAATGAATTGAACCGACCGAACAAAAATACAAAATCGAATCGAAAATCGATCGGTTTCGGTTCGGTTCGGTTCGGTGTGAACCGAACTCATGAATCATCTTTCGTTTCTTGTATTTTTTTCTTATTTCGACTTTGTTATTGTATTATTTGTTCTTATTTTTTATTTCATGTATTTAATTTTGTATATACATTAATATTATAAAACAACTATTATTTAATATTTTATTAATATTTTCGGTCGGTTCGGTTACCGACCGAACCAAAAATCCAAAATCACAAACCGAACCGAAACTAATCGGTTCTAAAATTTTAAAACCGACCGCAAGCCGATCAAAATAAAAACCGAACTGAAACTGACCAAAACATATCGATTCGGTCGGTTTATTCGGTTCGGTTAGATTTTTGCACATTCCTAATTTTCGTATATTGGTTTCGTTCCGTATAATAAGCGAGTTACAATACTCGTGGTCTATATTTTTTTTTACTTTTTGAAGAGTTTGTGGTCATTTTTTGAGATACACTATTTGTGGAGTATAGTTTGAGTTAGTTGAAATTAAGGGGGCAGAAATTCCTATCTCAATTTTAAAATTGATTATTCAAGACAAAATCTTTATGAATTATCTGATTTAAAATAATATGATTTCATTTTATCACAACATTATAATGACCAATACTACTTAAAATAACTACCAAATTAATCCAAATTTAAAGTACGATAATAACTTAAAATGTTTGTTATTTACATGTAGATGATTATACTGAAGGTATATCTCATTATATTAATTAAAAATAAATTATAAACTATTTATACTTTTAATTAATGAATATAATTAATTTATTTTCGTTTATAATTAACTATATATTTAAATTACAGAATACTCTGTTCCATTTGCCAAATAAAATTTAATTAAAAAATTGTTTGTTGTTTACAGTGAAACCGAAAAACTAAATCATTTTTATTCATTTTACAAAAACGAAATAAGTACTGGGAACGGGAGGGGTCAATTTTGTCACTTCAACAAATGAATAAAACACATCCGGAATCAGCCTATAGTTTGTGATCCATTTAATTCCTAGTTTGGATTCCGGTCTCTTTAGGTAACACAACCAGCGTGCTCACGAAGCAAATACAGAAAGACCTCACTCGAACTAATTTCCCCAAACACAAATTAATAAACTACAAAACTTCCGCTTCACCGTTCGCCGGAATATCATATTTCACTTGATCGGAGTTCGGGTAGAATTTTGGTGGTAAGTAATTATGTATCCAATTTAAATTTAATATCGTTTTTTCCATTGCCACTCCTTTTAGCTGATTATTTTTACAGTGTAAATGTGTATTAATTTAGATGATTATTGGTCTATAATTTATACGCGATGATGAAATTAATGATGTTATCTACTGTTTATTTGATGTAGGGGAAGCGGAGTGGTTTAATTTGATGAGCATGTATGATAAAATTTATCATGCACGAGTAGACTGTACTTGCATTTATTCATGTTTTGCCTGTGTTAGTGAGCAATTAACACTGTTATGATTAAAAAAAAAATTAGTTTTGTAATTTTTTTTAATTGTTGGCAGTTATTGTTATGAGTGACGTATGCACTGTTTTCAATGGGAACACTGGTTGATATGGTGGGAAATATGGAGGCTAGGGATGAAGAGGCTCCATCACAAGACACTGCCGATCCTGTTGTTTACCAACTTGTTCGGGTACAGCTCTATGCACTGCTGATGAATAAACTTTTATGGAAAATTGTTATATAAATGGTTCGTAATGGATTAACAATATTCATATTATGATCTTGGATTGCTTTGCATTTCCAAATCTCTTCGTTTATTTGGGAAAATGTATTCATTGCTCGCACATTAGGTGGGGACATTATTGAAGGAAATCTTAAAGATCTCCATTTTTTGTAGTAATCATATAACAACTTACTACAAGCTTATTGACCTTGTTTTTTTTTCTTTTTTTGTGTAAGGTTATAATTCCCTTTATTTTGTAGTTTGTACACATTTGATTTTGGAGAATGCATAAACATGATCATCTAGCATTTGGCTGAGTTGGAAATGGTAATTGTATGATGGCGTACATGTGGAGTAATTTGGGGATTCTGTTCAAAAGGATTGCCTTTTTTCTTTCTTGTTCGTCCCTCCACGGAATGTGACGTCTTTCATATAAAATTTTGAATTTGTATGAGCCTATGTGGTTTAGAACCTCTATTGGATAGACAATGTCGTGTGCTGATGTAAATGCCACCTACACAGTCCATCTTTTGGAATCTAGTATATGATGTTTGTAGGAAATGGCTCAGTGAGAGCCGATTTAACCAAAACATGTATTTCATCCCATGTTGTGTGGTTCTTTATGAGACAGGAAGTTGGTGTGATCTTATTTGTTCCTGATAAAATTAAACGGGTGTATCCTGTAAATTTAAGGTTGACGGAAATGGAAGATTAGTGCCTGCAACAGATGATGAAGTTATAGCAGTTGAAGACCTGCTTGAAGATGATAAATGTAAAGGAAGAAGTGCAAACACTGGGCAGACTCTGCTATGCAGTATAAATAAGGGGAGTGAACCATGTGGTTCAGAAACAGATGACTTCAAAGGCTCAGGTCCAGTAGCAAATTTTTCTTTATTTATTTTTTAATTCATTTCACGTTGTATTTTAAATGTGAGTTATAGCTGTATTTTCCATTGCAATACATCAGATGTGAGAATTTTGTTTTTAAGTCAGCTTTATATGTTTGAAGTAGCAACATTCAGATCCTGGGGTTTAGAAGTGGATCCACATTAACACTTTGATTACAAAATTAAAGTAAAGTATTATCTTTTCAAACTTCCAAATGACTGAGTGAGTCGTCTAGGGACTGTGTTTGAATTTTTGAACTAATTCCACATTTTCTTCCCAATCCAGAACATCATGGATTTACATTAGGGGAATGAATGTAGCCTAGAGCCTGGCAAGAGATTTGCGATCTTGGCTGTCATGGTTCTAGAATTGGCTTCAACAACATGCACAAAGTGTGCATTTGTCTTCTTTTTATTTTCCACCATACATATATCAACCTCTAAATGGTAAGCCCGTATACCTACAGAAAATTTGAACCTAGACTAAGACAATTGCTCCGAATCTCAAACAGAAGCCTTGTAATACTCATCTCCTGTTATCTTACAACTTGCATACATCTGCTTTCACATTTCCCTAGCTTGCTGTTGTATGATTATTCATAATCTTATTTGTTTTATTTTATACTTTTGTGATACTTAAATTGCTTTTTCTTGTTCTATGCAGGCCAGCCACAGCATAAGGTCCTAGAAGTTTGTACAGAAAAGCAAATTATGTTACCTGAATCTGAACTGGGTTATATAGAAATTGATGTTAAACATGAGCATGAGGTATGTAATTTGTGCTTCATTAAGCATCCTTTCTTATTCCAGCTCAATCATGTTGATAGCTAGTGTTTCTTACTAAGCTTAGCATCAAACGGTATTGCAAACAATACTGTTCTTTTTTTTTTCTGTAAAATGTTGTGGTGCATATCATGTCTGTTTAATATTTTATGTAAAACAATTATTCGATAGTATATAATTGAACAGATATGTATTTCAATTTTACCATGCAGGATGAGATCTCTAAATTAGTTCCGAGTGCAATTGATTCCAGTGTATGCCAATCTGGGAGTCTAGATGGATACTCAGAGAATATGGATGGATCTAACAAGGCTAAAACCTCCAACTATCCTGCTGGTACTGATTTTATACCTGATTTCTCACTATTAAATGGGGAGATACACCTTGAGAGCCTGTCAGTTAAAGATCTTCAGGAGACCTTTCACGCAACATTTGGAAGAAAAACTTCTGTGAAAGACAAACAATGGCTCAAAAGGAGGATTATCATGGGATTGACTAATTCCTGTGATTTCTCAACCACAACTCTTGTAATTATGGATAACATTGTGAAAAAGAAATGTAAAGATGAAACCGGTCAGATTATGGATGGCTCTGTTTTGGTTGATTGTCTAGTTACATCTTCTATCGAGACTGATGAAAGTCCAACCACGGTCCAAGATAAAAAAATTGAAATTGACCCAATTGGCGATGCGATGGTGATACAAAGTTCTATGAGTCAAGATAATTGTGAAAGTAATGGTACTGATACAGAACATAGACCAGTCAAAAGAGTTCGGAAGCCCACAAAACGGTATATTGAAGAAATTTCTGAAGGGGAGTCCAGAGATTCTGGTGCGCAAATTGCACCCTCAGTTGAACACCCTGCATTTGACCGGTCATCCTCAGAAATTTGTGTTAGACCTATTCAGAATTTTGGACTAGATCGGAGATATCTCACAAGAAAAGATTCTCTTGGAGGTTTTGGAATTCAGGTTCCATATGTTTCTCGCATTCGCCGGAGCCGTCCAAGGGAAAATTTTAGGACTCTCATGGTAAAGGCGACCTCATTATTTTCATTTTAAGTTAGCATATCTTTGATAATCTGAATTATTACTTCCCTTATCTTACTGCATGCGTCTATGGGAACATTTTCTATCGTTATCTGATGGCATGTGCACCCTTACTCTCTTTGTGAGCCACTGTTGAAGGATTAAGTCAGGTGGTGGACTAAAAATATCAACATCCAATGCAGGATATGGATCAACTTGTTTGAAATGCTAATCTTTTTTTTTTGTACAGCAATCACTTTAAGCTTTTTAGTAGGTATAACTGCTACGGTTGTGATGTTTAATTCAGCCAAATGAAACGAGCATCTCAATCAGACACAAAATGACTATCTTTTGTATAGAAAACAATTTTAGTATTTTACAGTGATAACATGAATAATATTAAAACAGCTCCTCTCCCAGATGGTTTCAAGAGCCAGTAAGTTACTTCCACTA
Organism: Leonotis leonurus; assembly: GCA_026898415.1. Classification (NCBI taxonomy): domain Eukaryota; kingdom Viridiplantae; phylum Streptophyta; class Magnoliopsida; order Lamiales; family Lamiaceae; genus Leonotis; species Leonotis leonurus. The sequence goes on from JAPKLX010000001.1 coordinate 7,490,051, forward strand.
AAACCTGATATTAGATGTCTGACTCTGATGGTGTTTGATTCAATTCACTCACTAATAGACTAGTGGATTTGTTTTGTTGGATGCACTGTTGCTGTTATTGCCGATTATGGAAGCATATAAAATCTAAACAGAGAACCCATTAGAATTTGTTGATTAGCATGGTGAAAGTGTTGATTTGAATTTGCTATGGAATCCATCTCTTTCTTTTTGGATTATGATTACTTCCCTCATTCAATAATGCACATCTCTTACAGTTTTGGCTTATTTCTTCTAAGTCTTTCTTGTTCCACCAAATTGTTGAATTCATACTCATTCTTGGTGGAACCTTTTTTTATGTTTAGCCTGTTGCTTATGCGGAGAAATGCGCACTGGAAACAGAAAAGAAAACAATTCAATTGGAGAAGGAAGTGAAGCTGAAAAACACAGAATTGTTGAACGCTAATTCAGATGATGAGGTTGTTATTGTACCCACTGCAAATGGAGGTATGAGGAGGAAGCATCATCGACCTTGGACACTTAGTGAAGTTGTTAAATTGGTTGAGGGGGTTGCAAAATATGGTGCTGGTCGATGGTCAGAGATCAAACGCCTTGCCTTTGCTTCATATTCTTATCGGACTTCAGTTGACCTAAAGGTAAGGGATTAACAGGTCAATTCTTATAATCTATACGATTGGTTTCCTGGGTTTCACTATGGACTGAAAAAGGTGCAATCATCACAGGACAAATGGAGGAATCTCCTAAGAGCTAGCATGGCCGAAACCCCGACGGGAAATGGGGTGAGCCACATATCCCTTCTTTATAGGCAATTTCCACTTCACTATCCATTCCTAGTTGATTTGAAAACTGGTTTCCGCTTTAATGCACTTATCGTGCAACTAATGTTGATATCTTGCAAATATATAGACTTCATTATCTTCCATGATTTACTGTTGGCTCATCTTGCTGAACTTTCCCTTGGTCCATTCATCCAGACAGTTTTTTCTTTGTGGATTGTATTCATATGAGTTTAAACAAGCAACGAACCAGAATATGTCTCCGTCATGTATATAATTTTTATGATATCAAGTGCATTGTTCTTCCATGTACAGATGCAGAATTCTCGGAAACAAGCTTCAGTTCCTATTCCTGCCCAAATTCTGTCAAGAGTGAGAGAACTTGCTGATATACAAACGCAGGTTCCTCCATGCTTCAACTCCAGCAAATTAGTCAGACGGGAGGATAACAATACAGGTGTACCTGTCTTAGATGTACGTGTTAGCTATATTGACTAAGCTACTGAAACTCTGATGCAGTGTAGAATTGACTGTCATTTTGTGTAGGGCCTTGTATATTAAGATTGTAGCGTAAGCACTAGTTTTGTGTTAATATATGGATGTTTCTTGATCATTGGAACTCAGTGTTCTTCTTGACTAACGAAGCTGTTGTCATTTGGGTGCGACTGTGTGTATTTTTTATGCGACAGGCCATGCATGACAAAATCATAAGAAAAAAAAAAAAGTGAAAAAATTTAGACACCATCCTTTCAGCTAAAAGTAGTGTTGTTTTTTTTTTTTTTTTATTATTATTATATCATAAAACAATATCATGATAAATACTACAAGATCAAATGAATGATGAAATTAAAAAAAGAAAAATATTTAATGAAAGTATCATGTCTTATCATGTTTTCAAGACAAAATATAAACAAATATTTAGTGATATTTGAATAAATAATTACCTAATTGAAATAATAGTATTGCACATTTAAAATAGAAAACTTGAATAAAATCACATGAATTTATATAACCTTAGCTCAATTGGAGTATATTTTAACAAATGACGCAATATATTAATATAAAATGCTAATTTCAGTAACGCTAATGAAGATAGTATTACTAAATAATAATCATGAAAACAACGAAGAATAGGCTGCTCAATCTAATATCTAACATTAATAATAGAGTTAATTTGATAGCTTTATCCTAACAAACAAATTCCATTCAATGGGCCTACAACGTTGTTTTACAACTAGCCCGAATAATATGGGCGTCATGCGGCCCATATCGAAACGCACAAGTTTCATAAAGCGTTCTAAAGTAGTTTCTCAGCACACGCTTTAACTTATCGATTCGAACTCGCTTCAGTAAAGCCCTACGAATTGCTCTCTCTCCCTTCCACCCCCATCCTCTCCCTCGCCTCTCTCCAGGTAACATTTTGATTCAGTATTATCTGTATGTGCGTGTAGATTCACATACTAAGTATTTCGAGGAGAATTATAGATTGCGATAGGTTGTTTATGTTTGCATCTAACGCTCTAACTCGAGCTGCAGCATTGCGGAAAGTGTTTGTGTTATGCTGCAATCTGTTTAATTGAATTTCTTCAATTAGTTCTTAGTTCAGTGAGTGACACAATCATCAACTGATTGAGAGAATGCTGTTTCTGTTGTTATTATGTTTCAGGTGAATAATTAAGCAAAAATGGGGATCATAGAAAAGATTAAAGAAATTGAGGCCGAGATGGCTCGGACTCAGAAAAATAAAGCCACGGGTGAATTCCATTCTCTACTGGATTCGATTTTTTTTTTTTTTGTATTTCTCTGTATTTTAGTGTGTATACATACACCCAATATCTATCTTACTACCTGTCCAGGACTAAAGCTTGTATTTTTATTTTTTATTTTCTTTTTAATTATGTTTAATGCCAAAAAAATGTGTGATTTTACTGCGAACTTGATTTTGGTGCTGACATCTCACGTTCAATATATTTGCGCAGAGTATCATTTGGGTCAGCTCAAGGCTAAAATAGCAAAGCTGAGGACACAACTGTTGGAGCCTCCAAAAGTATGCAATATTTTAGATTATTTTCTATTATGGAGTGAAGAAGTTAAAAAGAATCAAACTTTGTTTCACCCTTTCACTTGCATGAATTTGTATATCAAATGCATTTTACAAAGTATTACTGTTTCCCATGTGCAAACCACTCATGTATTCTGATTAATATTTTATGGTGGATCAGGGATCTAGTGCAAGTGGTGAGGGCTTCGAGGTTTCAAAATATGGGCATGGCCGAGTCGCATTGATAGGTTTTCCCAGGTTTGTACTATGATCATGTTAGAACATACGTGTTGAAATCAGATAAAGATAATTTTAGCTTCGTTGCTGATTAAGTAACTTTTAGTATAGTAGTTATTTTCTAATTTTGTACAGGTGGGGTCATTCACTGACTGTCATGTAAATCTTTGATAGTTCTTGAAATTCTCCTGTTTGGTATTTTAACCTTTTAAATCATAAATATATCTCCAGTGTCGGAAAGTCAACACTCTTGACTATGTTGACGGGGACGCATTCGGAAGCTGCATCGTATGAGTTCACCACTCTTACCTGTATCCCTGGTGTTATCCACTACAACGATACAAAAATTCAGTTGCTTGATCTTCCTGGAATTATAGAAGGTGCATCTGAAGGAAAGGGTCGTGGTAGGCAGGTAATTATAGTTTCAGTTGATGCTATTGGAACTTGATGCCTCGTGAAAGAAAGGGAGAGGTTTGAGGTTCAATCCCCGCTTCTCCCGAATTCCCCTCCCCTAACTCAAATGAGAAAAATATAAATATAAATGAACAGGATGTGGATCCTGACACCAACTTATTGTTTTTCAGGTTATTGCTGTTGCCAAATCATCAGATCTTGTATTGATGGTTCTTGATGGCTCAAAAGTAAGTGATAGCTATATCAACAGCTCCTGGATAGTATTGTATTTTTCTTTTAGATTATTGAGCTGTACATGTCTCAGATTCATCCATGATTTGATATTCATATTTCTGTGTTATGCTTTCACTGTTAAGATGTTTATCTGCTTATCCTTAATAGCAAGGACAAATGGTTCTTCCACAAGTGGTCATCGTTGATCTTCTGAGTGTACATGGCTGGCTCGTGTCTTAGTTAGCATTTCTAGCTTGGTGAATTTGTATATGGAGATAGTTAATTATATGTGATAGTTGAATTATTTATCTGTTCCTTGATCCTTTTATAAGTAAGTTGTAATTGTATGATATCTTTATCTGGCTATCTCCGCACCTAATTTCATTGTCTTCAAAATTGTAGAGTGAAGGGCATCGACAAATCTTAACAAAGGAATTGGAAGCAGTTGGCTTGCGTTTAAACAAAGTTCCACCTCAAGTAATGTATTTATTTGCGAGCACTTGTTAGAGATTAACAGTATGCTTGTAGGCCTTGTCTAGTAATCCTGGTATTGATACATTTTTAATCTGCTGAATTCAGAACCTTGATTCCCAGACTTCCCTTTCATTCTGAAATCCAGTGGACAATAATTGTACTTGATTAAATCTTGTTGGGGAGGGAGAGTGAAGCATATTCCCAAAAATCAAATATTGACTTATAGCTCCTTGTTTTGTAATTGATGTGTGTGTGGTCCTTATTGATGGCAGATATACTTCAAAAGGAAGAAAACTGGGGGAATTTCTTTCAATAGCACTCTACCGTTGACTCATGTGGATGAAAAGCTATGCTATCAAATTTTACACGAGTACAAACTTCACAATGCTGAGGTAATTACTCATCCCCAAACCAAAACACGCAGGCACTACTTTCTCTATCTCTCTCTCTAAAGAATTAAAAACTTTATTGGTCCATAGCTAAGTTTCAGAAACAACTTTGATCCAGTTATTCTTTCACATTAAATGGCTAATATATCTTTAAAGGAGGTATTATTGCTAGTTGCTTCAAAGTCATGTCATAGTACCAAGCAGATATGATTTTGTTTTATACATCTGTGTCATGTCTCTTTACATTACTAGTTTCTTTGTCTATTTGTAAAGTCCTGTAGCTTTCAATCTACCTAAAGCTTCTATTCGCTAAGTGCTATGAGTACTTGACAAAACACAGAATTATCATATGGATAAGGATACAACCCTGTCACCCTGACAAGGTTTCAAAATGTGTTTTTCGCTTTTGAGGAGTTTTTCTATTGAGACGCGAGGCGTAAGCCTCGAGATGAATCAAGGCACAAATAACAAAGTAAAAAAATTATAACTAATATCATAAAACACTCAAAATTATACCAAATATTATATAATACACGCAAATCCAAAATCACAAATAGTTATAATTCTTAAATATCTAAATTGACTTCCTAATATCAAATATTTATAAATAAATAAAAAACTAATGTACAATAAATCCAAATTATCCTTGTATTCATCTATATCCTCATCTCCATCTCCACCTCCATCTTCTAATTGACAAAAAGGAGTGGAGTGGAGCAGAATATTGCATTGGACTAGAGAGAGCAGTGAAGAGGAGATATGTAATTCACTAATTTGTGATAGGCCGGGTGATGAGTATGTGTAATTTTAACCATAATTGGATCACTTTAGTCATAATTGAGTTAGTATGAACAAAATTCAATCAATATTTTACTCAATTTTTATATGCAATGATATTTTAGGCCTGAAAATGGTAACTGCCTCAGGTGCCTCGACTGATTTGAGGCCAAGCCTCAGAATAATACATGAGGCGGCGCCTCAGAGACGGTTTTTACTCGAGGCTACCTGAGGCGGGCCTCACGACTGCCTTTTGAAACTATGCACCCTGTTATTGTAATATAACAATAATAATGCCTTGGGCGCATATAATCATCAATTACTGAGTGAGTAAGCACACTGATTAATTGCTTTAATGTGACACACTAGCTGTGGTGATTAACTTCATCACATGTAGAGCTAGGATTTCTGAACCTTGAGGTTTTCTTTGTCATATTTTGTGTTCCAGTTTTCTGATATTCCTGACTAATGGTGTTTGTGCCTAATATATGAAATGGTGACTGGTTATGGCTGAACTTTGTACTAGGGATGAGAATCTTGTTTAACTATTTTTTTCGCATTAACTTTCACAAGGTCTTATTTCGTGAAGATGCGACCGTTGATGATTTCATAGATGTTATTGAGGGAAACCGCAAGTACATAAAGTGTGTGTATGTCTACAACAAGATAGATGTGATTGGTATTGATGATGTGGACAGATTAGCTCGACAGCCTAATTCCATTGTTATTAGCTGCAATCTCAAGGTATTTATTTGTTCCTAAACACCTTTCCACCTTAAATATTTCGCAAATGTTTAATTGAAGACAGATAGGCACAGGCATGTGGCCTCCAACTGCATTTACTTTCTTGCCTAATTTTGTGTGGTTCTTTTGTTGAAACAGCTGAATCTGGATAGACTGCTCGCAAGGATGTGGGATGAGATGGGTCTTGTTCGAATATACACAAAACCTCAAGGCCAGCAACCAGATTTCACAGACCCGTGTGTCCTTTCTGCTGTATGTGTCCTAGTAACCTAAATATAATTATGATACATGCATCTGCTTTCGTGAAGCTCCCTTCCAGTTCCAGATAAAGATACTCATTGTTATCCCATTAATTTATTTTGACACAAGAGTTATGAGTCTCATTATTTTAAAGTGGTTGGTTTCCATGTAACAGTTAGCTTTCTGATTTCAGGGTAGAGGTGGCTGCACTGTTGAAGATTTTTGTAATTACCTTCATCGGAGCTTGGTAAAGGAAGTAAAGTATGTGCTGGTGTGGGGTATAAGTGCAAGGCACTACCCTCAGCATTGTGGTCTTAGTCATATTCTAAATGATGAAGATGTAGTACAAATTGTTAAGAAAAAGGTACTTGAGCTTTTCCCATCTTGCCTCTTCTCTTCACTCTTGATGAGCGTGATAATAAATGCTATCCTAAATAAATGATTCGGTTATAGATAGTTAGAACTTGTTGCACTATTAAGTATTAAAACAACATTTCCATCAAAACTGGAGTAGAACTTAAAAACATAGAAGCATATATATTATTAGGACTTGCTAAACTAGGATAATGAGCTTGTGTCTTAAACAACAATTGTTGATTTTGCTCAATCATTGGGTATTGTTTTTTGCTTACACCTTGAGATACGCGGGTGCTAGCCTCCCATTTTATATACCAACAAATGATGATGAAACACTGACTGCCTTATGCAGGAGAGAGAAGATGGAGGAGGTAGAGGGCGATTCAAATCACACACAACGGGTCCTGCTCGAATTTCTGACCGAGAAAAGAAGGCTCCTTTGAAGACATGAAATGGCACTGGGGAGTAAACCTATTGAGAATGTCTCACTTGTGTTTGGGTGTAGACGATTATATAGTGGAGGGAATAGCCAAAGGGCTTATTGCAGTCGCAAGCTGAAGGCAAATCTTGATTGCTATTTCTACTCCCATGTGATTCAAAATAGCCATCCATCACTGACAGGCGTAGATGGTTGTGATTATTTTATGTTGGTCTCTAATGTAGAAGACTCGAGGTGCTAAATTTTGGTTATGTTGTACAAGTTTTGAAAATTTATGGCTGCACTGCACTTGATCTTTTGCTGTTTCATTTTTGTGTAATAGATACATAGATATTGGACTTTTTGCATGAGTAGATGATATGTAATATAAATTGCTGTGTCGAAGTAAAACACACTATATCTCTCTCAAAGCAGAGCAGTAGCTCTGAATCTGATATTTGTTTTCCAATTAGTAACCAAATCAATCGTCTTCTCTTAGGTGGCTGTTAACTCAACCTTTTGTGTGTGTGTGGGGCCAATAAGAGAAAATAAAGATCTAAGGGACTGACCAAGAGATTTCTTATTAATGAGAAATTGTTGGTCATCACCACACCAATTAAGCTAGCCTCGTGGCCTCTCTACTCTAAGTATGTTTGTGTTAGTAGTTTATCACTAATAAATATGTAATTCACAAAAGAGAGCCAAGCTATCAAAATAATTAAATAAGAAAATTTATTTCATACTTGATTTTGCAATTGTTATACTAATTATACTTATTGCCACAGTGAGTATTTGTGCGTGTGTGGGTGGTACACGTGTAAAAAAATTAAAGATGGTGGGGCCCATTGGCATTGTGTAAAAAGGGCCCAGCCCATCATGTCCCAAATATATATGGGCCGGCCTGGCCTCCATGAGTGTTTTGGTTGAGATTGCCAGATCATTTCACTCTTTTACTATACATATAAAGCACTAAATTATTGGAACATATTTCAAAATTATTAATTAACTTGATACAATTATGTTATTGTTATAAATGAATATTTTATTTATCTTAAACGATTTTCTTATTTAATTTAAACCATTAATAGAAAGAAGCTGGCCACATTAATAAATTTGTAAATGCATTAAATATCATGCACTCATTTTCCTAGTGACCCATATGAAATGCCACCAATATATCTTCACAATTGTCCACAAAATAGGAAATAAAAGACAAAATAGATAAATTAGCCTTCAAATTATTATTTGGGGTTTTTGGATGATACCTGTTGGACAATATCACAAAAAACTTGTCCAAATCACTATTTGTTCAATTTTTGGTATAATTTGGTGTGGACAAGGACAAGTCACAAAGATTAAGCAAATCACAAAGATAACATTATAAAATGGTACATACACAAAAATATTATAGATTGTGGGTGTGCTTAATTCTATCTCAAATTAGTGAATGATAGAATACAAAGGAGCAATGGATTATTGTCTGCCCTTTTAAAAAATGGATTATCTTCGGCATATTGATCCCTTCTTGCACCCTTTAAAAAAAAATAATTAATGCCAAACCATTATTAATAGCACATAAGTATGTATATATAAAAATAAATGTGGTATGTGACAATTGCATGCAGGGTCTGATTGCCCACAAAATTAGAAGCAGTGGTTGTAACAACTTATTTTGGAGGCATGCATGCGTATTTATTAAGTTATACTCCCTCCGTCCCATTTGTATTGGCTCCCTTTTTATTCAAATGAGTGTATTAAAATAATAAAGGGAGCCAATACAAATGGGACGGAGGGAGTATTTCTTTTCTAGAACTATTTAATAGTATTTCATTAAGTTATTGATTTAGATATATATATTGGGAGTTGGGGAAAGAAGCAAAGAAGATATTGGATTTTCTTTTATATATTTTTAATAATGATTGTCATTTCCTAATAATTTTCAATCGCATGCAGCTAAAATATTAATTACGTATAGATTAAGAATCTTTTTAAGAGTGTTTACAGAAATTAAATAACAAAAGATGAAATCTTATTGTAACTTTTAATTAAGCTCTGTTCCTCTCATTAATTAAATACTTTCAAGAGGTGGTTAATGCCTCATGCCTTATGGATATCTCATTTAGCATCTTTGAAGTAGAATGGAATAAAATATTAATGTTATGATTATATAGAGAAAATGGAAAGTTATAGTCAATAATAAACATAAAAAGGTAAAGTGAAAGTGATTGAATTAAAATATAATAAATGGGTGGAAATAACAAGAAGTAAGCATAATTTGAACGTGCAAATTAGCTCCGCATGCAATATCATACAATCATTAATTAATTAATTGGAAAAGATTAGTAAGTTCTTTTCCGTATAAAGCCACTATTTTGCACTTCACTAATTTCACCTAAAATAGTTTTAATAATTTATTTGAAATAATATTAGATTCTTATCACATCTCACCCATATAATATCAGCATAATTAATAATATTACTCCTTTCTTGTGCACACTATCTTAATATATTATTAAAAAGAGTGTATAAATTAGTATAAAAGTTATAAATCAAGAACTTCCGTAACGTTGACATGATTTAGTTTGAGCAACGGATGATGATGTGAGACATCTTCGTAATGAAAATAGAATGGCTTGAGTGAAGTTAGCCTCAGTGGCAGAAAGTCCAATTAATAGAGAAAATAAAACTTTCGAAAACAAAAAGAGAGTCTATAAACCCAAGAACTCAGAAAAGCCTTTATTGGTTAGCCTTTACCGTGTCTAAAACTCCGACTCCTAGAAAGAAAAAGAATTTTCCGGATGTAAAGACCTGTTGACTCTTCACTTTACTAGTCGCTTGGTGACGCGTGACGTCTATTCTGCTTGAGTGTTGATATGTCCCATTAATTTTGAAGAAGTTAATTTTTTATATTTTTAAATTGTGTCAAGTTTATTGAGATTAACCTAAAAAGAACTAAAAAAAAGTGTGATTGAAGAAATTAAGGATGAATTAGTTGGTAGATTTATGTTTTATGAAAGAGGAAGTATCAAAGCACCAAATTAGGGGATGGTTGAGTTGGAGAATTGGCGACTTACTGAGACTCTCTCTCTATATATTTTCATTTTTTCATTCTCTCTCTATACATGTATATCGTGCTAATATGAAATATAATTTGTGTGATGAAGTTCATTTGTATCTAAAGTAGAATTAGACTATTACTAGACATAAAAATTAAAATAAACAATACTCCCTCCGTCCACGATTGTTTGTTACGTTTTGACCCGACACGTATTTTTTTTTAATGTAGTACTTTGACTTTAGATGAAAAAGTGTAGTTAGTGGAGTTTGGGTCTCACTTGTTATTATTATTTAATTGAAGTATGTGTAATATAAATGGAAAGTTTAAAATGTAACAAATATTGGTGGACGGCCCAAAATGGCAAAATGTAACAAACATCGGTGGACGGAGGGAGTAATAAATTAATAAGTAGTACTTTTATATTATATATATATAATGATAACCTAAACACAAATAATTGAGTGCACCTACAAGTACAAGTCCATTCTCAACAAGTCTATGATACTTTTTGAACATAGACTTTCCTTTTCTTTTAGTTCAAGACTAGTCACTACAACCTTTTTTTTATAACTATTAATCATAGTTGTTAATTTGTTATAATTAAATTTATAAGCATGTCAACCCGCGTTATGATTCTCATTTTCAACCACATATATACATTTTTTCTAATATATATTTATATATTACCAAATTTCTTTTTTACCACGAAAATTGAAACGTATATTATTAAAGATTTGTATACCCTGCGTCATATGTAATTGCGAGACAACTTGCTTGTAAGATAAGACACAATTAAACACAGAAAGAAAGTGACACACAAAATTGATTGATAACTCAGTTCGGTAAACACACCTACATTTGGGGGCCACACTCAAAACATGATCAATTCACTATCAAATAACATCGACTTACAAAAGACGTTACTAGTACTCTCTAAGGACTCCACACACCTTAAGAAACTTCCAATGCTCCTTCTTCAATGGACCTAAACTAGTCTCTCTCTAAACTAGTCAACCCTAACTCAGAAAATCTCATAGTAAGCACATTAACGATTAATGGAACTCTTGTGTATAATGAATATGAATTTACGCTCCTGAGAGTTCAATTGTAGCAGTCGTTTATGACCTATATTTATAGGGTGTAGATGAGCCCTAAGACAGCAACTTAATTTGGATCTTGCATATCTTGATTTCTGGATATATCTTCTTGGATCTTTTTGGAAGAGATCAAATCAGTAGAATATCTCCAATATATGTCGACTGCGTATTTCCTAATAATCATATTCATAAATAAGAAAATTACCATGTATGTAATATTCATCAGCTGGGAGGGACGATATCTCTTTCTTGGAAAAGTTCTTGGAACATGTTGCACATAAATCATGACGGACTATTATTCTAAAATAATAAAAACGCGTAACATAAATTTGTCAACACATATGGAACTGTGCACTCACTATTATATATATAATGGTGAAATGAATGAACGGTAAAAGTTAATTATGTATGTAATGAACGGTAAAAGTTAATTATGTATGTAAGGGAAATAAAGAAATAGGGTAATTGCATAATGGTTTGTTAACTAACAAAGACAAATTACAAAGATAGTTAATAGAATAAGGACAGCCTATGTTTATAGTTTGAGAAAGTGACGGTCGCAGCAAAAGATAATATTGATAGGGTTTCACTATTTTTATATTAACACATTCACTCGCTTCAACATTGAAAAAGAAAAAAACTCAATAAAGGCTTAAATCTCTTCTCACTTCTACCTGTATATAATCAAATTACAAAATTAATTAATCTACTAGCAAATCAACAGAAGAAGGAACCCACTGCATGCACTGCACGCACCTTTCTATCTTCATTAATTTGCATATATTAATATTCCCCAATCCCAATCCCAATCCCAATTCCATTCCATTTCACACGCCTCCTCACCTTACTACTTTTGGACACCAAAGAAATTAAACCCATTATTTCTTTACCATTATTTACAGCTTTATAATTAAAACTTTTAATTTCACCATTTCATGTGTATTTAACTTCATTAATTGGACATCTACTTCACACACAATACAAGTCATGAAAAAGCACACTCAACACAGTTAAGCATTCTCATCACCCATCTTCTTTTCTTTTTCACCTTTTTCCTATATTGCATTGCCATTGCCATTGCCATTGCATGCATCACTCTTTACTGTCTACTAACTTTATATGAAAGCTACGGAAATAATGAGTTACAATTTCCATACTGTTCAATAAAATCACACTCGGTCCATATTTACCCAATTAATCCAACTAAAACTTATTTCTCCTTAATTTATTAATTCACAATCCAAAACCAATACAACATAATTACAAAACCAGTACTTCACAAATCTTTTATTTAATTTGGAATGAATTGATACAAAATTAATATATATCAATCCATTTGTAGAATTGAGTGAAGATGGTGGGTAGTTTCGTAAACCGGCAGTTCTTCAATCCCAATGGAAGATAGATTTTCCAATTCAAACAAATCCGAACTCGTACAGCTCGCCCCATCATCTTCTTCTTCAATTTCTTCACCACAAACTCCACTTTCATGCCCAATCTTGCTTAAAATCTCCATTTCGCACCGCATTCGGTCTTTCTTCCTCACATGCATGGCTAGCTCTTCATCAATAGCGCTTAAGATCGCATCAACGTCGTCGTTTCGGCGTAGCGATTTCGCCGACGAAGGCGGCGGCGGGATCCCTTTGCTCAGGCAGAAGCGCGAGAACGACGACGCGGACGAGCAGGTGGTGGCCGCGACCGACGCCGATTCGTCTCCGTACGAGGCGGCGATTTTCGATTTCTTCACGTTTCCGGAAGCAAAGAGCGAGTTTAAGAAGGCGGCGACTTTACCTCCGGGAGAAATCGGCTGCTTCGCTCTCTTCAAATCGCCGTACAATTTCAGCGCTTTTGACTTCTTCTTCACGAATTTGCTCTCGCTCTCGGCCTCCTTCTGCTCCGATCCGTCGCTGAAACCTCGGCGGTTGCGGCGACTGAATCCGGAATAGTCGCAGTTGTTGAGCTTCTCCTTGTGGAACCCCAATTTTCCGGTTGGAAGCGGGAAGAATTCGGGTTCGGAAGAGGAGTAGAAACCGCCAGCACGGCCGGCTCCATCGCCGCCGCAGCTGGAAGCGGATGAGCTAGAGCTGGAATTCTGCCTATCCTTCCCAGACAACTTATTCTGTTGAATACGAAACTAACTAGGTTATTATATTGATGCAAAATGTTAAAAGTTGAAGTTGAGTAATAGAAATAGCATGTATAGGAAAGAAAGATACCTGTAGATGGGGGTCGGGGGTGGATGTTCGGGACTTGATCTTCTTCTCCATCCACCTCTCGATCATGCAAGCGCGTTGGTAGTTGGCGATGTCTTCATCGGTCTTGAAGAGAAAGCGCGTGGTGGCGTCGTCTCTCTTCTTCCTCATGGACTCTGTGTGTTCTTCTCCTCCTCCGCCTCTATCGATGGATCGCCAAATTTGTTCGACTAGTGTGGAAGAGAAGCTAGAGTGGGTGTTGGGAGTGCGACTGTAACTACTAAGGTGATCGGCCATAGTTAGCGTTTATATAGGCGCAGGAAATTAATCAGAAAAAGGGAAAGTTAAAGGGGAAGACAAGGAATTATAACAAGAAATCTTTAGTGTCGGCTTAGAGAGAATCAAGAAAGCTGCAGGTGCGAGAGAAATTAATAGAAATGGAGACATGATGCGATGCTGCCACTGCCATTGCCATTGCCAGTAATGTGGAATCGCACGCTTAGAGAGAGAGAGAGAGAGAGAGAGATTAATTATATATGTTCCATGCGTGGCTGTGCTTATTACCTTTTATATAGGATGTCGATGCCACTAGTCGATCTATTATTGTCTATTGAAGAAGCTTAATTTATTCCATTTTTCATTACTCGTAAATCCAAATATAACATTTATATTATATATAATTATTGAAATTACTTATTATTCATGTTTGAGTGGAAGTACTCTCCTATCCTATCCTATCCTATAATTCATCTCTTTTCTGAGTGTAATTAATCGACATGTAACTTGCAACACCACCAAGTTCCAAATTATACCACTATATGATTGCCGTTTTGAATCATCAATACAATATTGTACTTTGCACCCTTTAAGCATTATCATCACTTACAAAATATTGTTTATTTGCTACGTACTTGTATCATTTTATAAATTTTACAATCAAAATATTTCCAAATACTAATTTTCAGCTAATGAACATTATTTCAAAATGAATTATATCTAGCTAGTCAAGTCAAATACTAGTTTTTTAATATTTAAAATATATATTGAAAATTAAAGATTTTGTATTTCTTTATATAATGGTAGCAAATCGTGTAAATTCATGTTCATGTACAATAATTATTAAATTGCACAAAGTAATTTAACCACGCATATATATATGACAAACTGGAACTATTAAGGTGATTGTAAAATTTGAATTCAAAACACAGTATTGATGAAGTGGGGGGTTTTGTTACTTCATTTGGATCCGATCCGAGCCATTTTACTTGTTTGTTTTTACTACAGCACATTTTACTTATGAATTTACATTTATAATTTTAATCATTAAATTTTGAAAGTATATGTAAAACAAGGTAGGATATAATATATAATACACTAATTAAAGACAAAAGATTATTATTTTGGTACTAAATCTTTAACCTTGAAAGTAAATGTGAGTTTCTTCTTTTATAGCAAGTTATTATCATTGTTAATATTTTAGGAAGAAAAAGGGGACGTCTTCATTTGCACGTGCGCGTACTAGTGCACGAGAGAGTATATATGTAATTATTTATCATATCAACAAATTATAGCCTACACATTCTTGCGAGTGCCTGTGACAGAGAGTATAAAAATCATGATTTCATCTACCCATCAAATATGAAAAGAAATGTTTAATTCTACCGTTTTAGTTTAAATAATTATTAAACAAATGATTCTTTCTTATAATTTTTAATCAGGAATATCCTAGAATATTTAGTTTAGTGAATGCAGTATATTAGATTAATAAGATAAAAGAGGATGATGATATTATTTGAATTATATAATCATGCGTTCGATTTAATTAATTATAATGTTTGATAAATTATGTGATTAATAATCAAGTTTCGCCATGTCAAAGTTGGATTGATTAATAATCAAAAAATTGTTTCATTAAACGCAAACCAAATAATATATTCCAAACTCAATCAAGCAAACCACATACTTGGCTGTGTTTGATTATTTTATCAGTCAAGCTTAATCAAGGCCACATCACATAAATCTAATTCTAATTAATAAACATTATACTACCCTATATTATTTTTGTCTATCTAGCATTATCCCGACTTAACACACTTAGTAGACTCTCCTTAATAGTAATAATAATATTCTTTTCAAAAAGGAAAAAAAAATATTAATAAGTACCATTAACTAAAAGAAAATGTAATCTTCTGTGTAAGTATTATGTGACTGACTCAGATTCGCTCCTTTAAGTTTGACATATTTTTAATTATTGTGCTGATAAACCTAACACAATTTATAATTTTTACATTATTTTATACATTGTTTTTAATAACCTTAATGAAGAAAAAGGGTATCATGCGGGATAACCCTTGTAATTGTGAATATCTAAGATTCCAAAGGTACCATAATTGTGAGAGAGAGAGAGAGACGGATTGAGAGAGGAATTAGTAACTTGTCTAGTAGGCACAATGCAAGAGGGCCAATAACTTGAAGATAATCCTTCATAAACTGATTATTCCAAAAGGGACCATAATTGTGTGTGTGGAAGAGAGAGCTCTAATTCAAGTTAAAGAGACATGGATGGGGATGAAAAGGAGATGGGAATAATGTAACATCACCAAAAGAGGTGTAACGGCAATCCCGAGACTACTCACGTATCTGAGTGAAACAAAGCAGACATTGATCAATCCAAATCCAAATTAGAACTGCTGCAACCGATCTAAAGACACCCTCTTTAGCTTTCCTACTCGGACAAAAAAGGAACCCAGACAGCAAGGCCCATTTCTACTACTTTATGCAGAAGCAACAAAGTAAACAGATTATCGGTGACAATCACAATTCAAGATTTCAAGATTCCGAAAGAAACTTACCAAGTGGGAGTGCGATCCGAGGCCCAACCGTTTCCAGTTTTCTTTTTCTAAAGCTGTCAATGCTTTCACTCCTTTTAATTTCCCAACTTATCCGCTGTTTATCTCCCTTGGACCCTTAACAGTGTTCCTCGACTGATAATAACATATTATAAACGCATGTATGTATTGAAACATGAGATTTGTACTCGATGGTAGTTACAGGTTCAAGACTTTGGAAACATCAGCTCAAAGAAGAAGAAGAGGAATGATATATGTTGATAATCAACCAACCACTACCTAGAGAAGCCAAATAAAAATCCACATTTTTTATGGTGTTCTATCTATAGTTTCAAGACATTATAATCAATGATCATATCTCTTTCTCAAGAAAACGACGCTTTTAGAAAATTTTGGCCCACGAGAATTGGAAGAATGCAGCACCATATGGATAATTTAATAGCTGCTGGTTAAAGAATTCAAGAAGACAGTAGGTGTATCTTCTACTGAGTTTGCCAAAGTCAAAGGTATTGCTGTTGAATCCTCAATCTGTTCTCTTCCCACCACACTCTTGCTTGAGATTCTCCGAACCTTTCTCGGCTGCATTCACCATTTATAAAATCATACAAATCAATCACTAAAATGTAAGAATAGAAATTAACAACAGTAAAGGGGACCAGAGTTCATGTTTACGTCAACAATTTTGTACTCATCATTACAGTGGATGAAGTGGATCCCAATATATTTTCCATTCACAAGGATAATAATTGGGAGCAAAATTTAGGTAGTGCATTTAATGCAAAAAAAAGTCTATTACAATTTACCATTACAAAAGTGTGTAGTCTTGCAAATTTTGAAGTGTGATCAATTAGTTGCCAAATAATTATCCTAGTTTCTGAGATTGATAAATATGTCTCATTCTTACGTATGATACCAAGAAAGAGTATATAAAGATCATACTTTGTGTCTTCCTTTTGGGAAGGGGATAGTTCATAGCTTATGTTTTTCATGATCTAGATGTCATTAATTGGTTCTTAATGAAAATCCAAGAATTTAAGAGTACTCAGCTAGACGCGGTTTCAGTGAAGGGACAGCTCACCTGAACCGCACTCTCTTAAGCTCACGAGCACCATTTGGAAGTGTTCCAATGGTAATGAAGACTCCAGGCTCATCTTGTTCAACCCACTCAGTCTCTAAATCACTAGCATTGCTAACTGAAAGCTCTCCAGAGTGATCAATCTCCCTTGAAGAACTTGAACGTGCAGAAGCATCACTGGATAAGGTCTCAATTTTTGCAGCACTGGCACTGGAGACTTTTGGTGTTGAGTGCTGCTCAGTCAAGTTCTGACGGAAGTGGTGGGGAAGATGCTCCTTGCTCAGTCGAGGTGTATCAGGGCTATCCTCCATGGATTCAACTTTGGAAATCTAAAAGAAAAGGATTACTTAGTCAACTATTACTGATTGCCAAAATCCATTGAAAATACAGTAAGTGTGTGTGTGTTGGCCGAGTGGAAGAGTAGTCAATGCCTGAAGCCAAAGGTTTGGAGTTCAAGTCTACTATGTGCGTGGTCTTTAATTTAAACGTTACAATTATCATAAAAATAGCTTTGAACTGAATCCAGTAAGATAGTCGTTACCATTTGATATGCACCAGCATTTCGGCAACAAACACACAAGCATACAAACAATTGAACTGAAGAAGATCAATATTCAAGAAAATTACAAGTTAACTCAGTTAAATGACCATTATTTCCACCATTTATGACACAAGAAGTATGAATCTCAAACAAGTTTACCTCATCTTCTGATCGAGGAGTTGGCAGTGGTACCGCATGCCGATTGTGCCTTTGGACATTGTACAACTCTATTACTTTATCCTGGTTCTCGGCCCACCATCGTTGAGCCTGCCACTTGTTAAATATCTCTCGGCTGTAAAAACAATCCAAGAGAAGTGAAAAATGAGAACCATCCAAAAGATGTAATTTTTGTATACCTCGATATGGAAAAAACAGACAAAACCAGGCAATTCTTGGGAACAAATAATGTGCAAGATTCATTATAGATTTTGGTTTGAGTATATAGTACAAGAACATGTCCAACAACCTAATTAAGCTAAATAATCAACAATTCTCATCTTCAGAGAATACTTTCGAATTTTTATTAAGATTCCGTACAATATTCCTAATAATACAGAAATAAATTGAACATATTAATGGTAGTAACTCCATAACAAAAGCAACAACCCGGAAAAAAATAAAATAAAGGACTATCCAGCTTTCACTCTTTGAGGCATTTTCTATATTTTAAATGTATAGTTCTTTATATAATTTCCTTTTTCTGTTACTCAATTACCAAAAAAGACGAGACAAATAATCCCTAGGGGAAATTATCTTCAGATATTTGGTATTTTCTCATGGTGACAGTGACTAAGATGTAAGAATATGCACAAGTGATTTAGCCTTCAGCCAGAAGCCAATTTTCCATATTCCACCACTTTTTTTGGGGCCACTATCATAATTGTAGACTAGTGCAAATCATATTGGCATCACATGCTCCAATTCAATTCAACCACATTACTCCGCACTTAAAATCCCAAATTCTCCCAATAAATCGAGACAAGTAGATAACCACCAACTAAGATCAACATCATGGATCCACATTAAACTTTCCATCACTCACGAGAAAACCACACCTTCCAGATATCATATCAAAATTAGATTTTGCAAAAGCATTATTTGCTCACCAACAAAGAAGGCACTATTGATATCACAAACTGATACATAACACACAGATCTGACCTTGTAAACGGCCAATGCATAATTTAATAATTCAACTCCATACCATGATACCAATATTTAAAACATAACTAAAAAATAGAATATGTTTTATATACTATAGAGTTTAGTGTATTGATAAATATTTCCATAAACAACCCATTATAATTTTGCACCATAACATGAGAGCATATAATGTAGTACAAAAAAATAGCCAAAACAAGAGTCATTACCTGAATCTGATCCTCTTTATACTATTCCCACACTGTGGTGACGAAACAAATGTGATCAAAACCCCTGGCTCAACCTGTGCAGTCCATTCTTTTGGTTCATCTTCCACCATGAGAACAAATGCCTCACTTCTACTACTAAACGAAGTTGGCGTGGCATAGCCACTAGAGAGGGCCTTCAACTTTTCATCCAATTCTTTTCCCCAAAGTTGTGGCGTTGACTCTGAACTGCCAGCTCTTTTGTATGAACCATAGAACCTCTCCGACACGGAGCCAACATCTGAGTCCAAGTAGTTCCTCCCTCTGTCGTGCCCTGTTGAGCCAGCACACGGCTTGCAGTTCTTGTATGCTCCTGATGCCTTTACAGCCATGTCCTTGATCTATAGTATTCATGCAAACATAAGTAAATACATCAAAATAAGATTAGAACAATTCAACTTGCAGTTTCCTCGATGCTGAAATGCAACTGGCATACAGTTAACTGTTCGTAAACACACAAATGGTATATCATTAATAAATCGAGACTTTCACCATAAGCTAACAAACTAGATTTTCTAAAATATTCACATAAGTATTAAAACAAATGATGTGATCGCCTCCGCAATACATTGAGGGGTGGTTTGGTTTGTGTGATAGGATTATAAGCTTTAAATCTCTACCTTTGTATTCATAATCATGCATCTCCTTATAAATTCAATTCACTTTTATGCCCCTTAATATCGCACCAAATTTGGCTTGATTATTTAATCAAGCATTTGAGTGATTAAGTTTGAGTGATTAAGGAGCATAAAAAAATGACTAAATTCATAAGAAGTGGGAGGATGATGGATAAGAAGGTAGAAATTTAAATGTTATAATCCTATTAATCTTATCAATCCTATCACAAAAACCAAACCACCCTGAAAGTATACGGCAGATGATACTACTCTATCTATTTCACAGGTACTAGTATTGCTAAAAATAGGACGAAAGGGAAGAAAAACAACAAAAAATGGGGATGAAAATGGAGGAAGATTAGTGTTTACTTGGGCAGTCAGGGTTTTGATGGCCTGCTTGGTTGATTGAGTGGCGGCGCTTCCGTCGTCCTCCCGCGGCTCCGGGATAGATCCGGCAGTGTTCAACTGCTTCGAGCAAGGTATGCAGGTCAACATTGATCGCTAAAACCAGAAGGAAACACGAAACCGAAAATGCAGCAGCAATTTAATTGAGTAATCAAGAAAAAAAAAAAAACTAATTAGTCTCTTCTGCCTCGACCAAAAGATGAAAAGTATACAAATGAAATGGGGGTATTATTTCTCTGCTGATAAAAGAGACCAACTCCAATCGTTATAGTTTGACGAATATGGTGAGAGAAACAGAAATGCACGAAAACGGGGTGGAAGAGTGATGGGGTGGCGTTAATGGCGAAGTGCAATCATAGTTTCTGACGATTCTAGAAATAAATAGTAATCCAGCATGGGCTTATTCTAACCCATCCCTTCAAACCACAACTCACAAGTGAGGAACGACTACAAGAAGAAACCTTCTACTTCTCTCTCTGTGAAGTCTGGAACTAAAAACCATGAGGTTCGAGAAAAGGAGACGGCGGCAGCCGTTGGGGTCTTTTCATCTCTCAAATTTCTGCATTATTAATTATTCTATCCGTCACAACGCGGTTATTAATTACAAAAGTGGTAAGTCCACATTTTTTTTAAATAAATTTTTGTGTCTAGTATATTCAAATAAGGAAACTATATTGCAATGTAATAAACTTATAAAATTAAATATAACTATGTCTATGAGTCTATGATAATGTGTTTAATTTAGTTGAATAGAAACGCATTGAATAAAATTAGGAGCACGTTTATTCAATGTTAATAAACTCATAAAATTAAATTTTTTGAGTAGTAGGAAAAATTGTTATGCGATTCAAAAATCAAATATATGGACAAGGAAGGGTTCACGACATTAATGGTTTTTTTTTTTATAATTATGTTGCTCCAAGTTCATATCATATCTATATTAGATGACTGCACAAGAATAAGAAAACAATGTAATTGTGTGTTTTGTCCTATCACATATGACATAACAATATAATGTCTCTAGCTAATTAAGTCCAATCAACAAATTTACTCCAAATTTAAAAAATTTAGCTAAAATAATCAAATATATATCATCTTTCTCTAATTATTTCATATTAAATATGATGTTATTCGTCGATTTTTTGTTACATTGCGTAATAAATTTTAAAAAAACAAGTATTGAAATGTGTGGAATTTAATGCAAGTGCGCCACCTTATGTTACGTGCTCCAAAAATTGTAACTTCCTAAAAGTAAGCTAGCATTTGGATAATTTATGGCACCATTAATTCAATCAATCAATTTTAGGGTTACACTAAAATAATATTTTTTAACCTCCCAAAATTTTTAAAAAATAAGTAAATTACATTAACAATAAATTATATGATCGTGTCACAGATGACTCAGACTTACCAACATTTTATAATACTCTACATGTCCAGATATTCATGTTCAATTTTGATCATTTTCTTTTTAAAATTTAGTAAAAACATGATATAAATAGACAGAAAGAATATGATGTAAATTTTATATTCCATAAATATTTTGATAAGATGACGAAAAACTTAACCCGTACAATGATATATTTTAACTCTTCCTATCGTTTACAATTATAATTGTGATAATTATAAAAAGAAAACATGTTTATACGTAATTATTTGCTAGCACGCACTTTTATTTGATTTTATTGTGTGTCATCATATCCACCAATATAGCTATTAATATCCAAATTATGGAATGGGCTCTCATCCCTGTTTTAGAATTTGAGGTAATTTTCTTCAACCCACGATGTTATTGTACTATATATATGCAACATTAACACTTTTTTACATTCTCTTTTATCTTATATCTTACTTATTTACACCATTTTCTCTTCTGTTCGTCTAATTTATTTAGATATACTTTATTATTTGACCAATTTTAAAGCGCGAATCATTCTTCCTCAAAAAATTTTATAGCTAAATATTAGTATGCGTTCAAAAAATAAGCGAGTCTAAATATGTTGAATGTAGAGAGTATTTTTTTTTTTTCTTTTTAAAAGGAATATTATTGAGGGGTACAACAATTTGGTATATTCAGTTAAAGCTCACGCTAATGTAAAATAAGTATTTTAAAAATTAATAAAATCAAAAACAAATAACAAATCATATATTTTCAGCTAATAAATACTTGGTTTCTTCCTTATTTTATAAAGCTCCCATAATTTTGGTTATAGTGTATATAATTAGTGGGACGAGGAGTATATTATTTTGAGTAGATGGATATGAATATGAATTATGGTCCATTGCTTTGCGAGACCCATACTATATTTTTGTAAGATTTGGGCCATACCATTTAAAATCCACAATCATGAAACTTCAATTTAAATTTCGAAATATCGTTAAAATGAACCAAACCAATAAAAAACTGTCCATCTCAAAAAGAAAAAAAGTATATATCGCATATTAGTTGAATTAGTATAGTTTAGTGAGTCTTAAACTCTCCTTACTTTGTCTAAATATAATAGGACCAATGTCATTTTCCGTTTTTCCTTAAGCTGACAATACTACTTTTAATGCGTGGGAAGAAAAACAAGTTTCTCTTTAGGCAAATTTCATATTAATCCTATTATCATCATACTACTATGTTTCATTAATAGTCTAACGCTGTTCCTTTTCAATTCTCATATCATAAATGTTTGGAATACATATTTAATACAATTATTATTTATAAATATTCTCTATGTTTTCTTCTTCTCCTACTTAATACGAAATTCCAGTTGATTGGTCAATAAAAGATTGCACTGAGATTCAGCAACATACTAAAACACACTAATATAGGAGATAAGTTATCGTCGTGGTAAGGAATCACTGGCCCTTGTACTTCTCAATTTTCAGCCCTTGTTCAATAATATTACGCAGTTTGGTGAGAATTATATGTATATATGGATTTGTTTTAATATTTTTTAAAATGGGTAGATTGATTTTGAACATTCAAGAACTCATAAACTCCAAAAGTCCAACCTGCAAGTCCACTCGAATTGAAAATATACAAGTAGTGGAGTAGTAAAGATAGAAAATTGCTTTCATAACTGCCGACAGCCAATAAAATCACCTCTTTACACCATTCTATCTCTCTCACCTAAACCACTCAATCCTCAGCTGCTTCCGGAGCCTCATTCCCGCCACTTCCTCCGCCGCCGTGCTCAGTCGTTCCGGTATAGAATCTCAAGTTTTAACTAGCAACTAGGCCTAACTCGTGGAGCGAGGTTTCATATATAATTTGATCGCTGCTGATCTCATTCAAGAATTGAGGATATGTCGATGCTGAGGAGAAGAAGGGGCGAGCATAGTGACCCGGCAAGTGGGCCAGACCCGGAGGAGGAGAAGAAGCCGGAGCACCGGAAACCCGAGAAGCGGAAGAGATCTTGGTCATGCTTGGATAACTGTTGCTGGTTTATTGGGTGCGTGTGCGTTACGTGGTGGGGGATGCTCTTCTTGTATAATTTGATGCCTTCTTCTTTCCCGCAGTACGTTACGGAGGTTATAACGGGTCCGCTGCCCGACCCGCCCGGGATAAAGCTGAAGAAGGAGGGACTGAGCGCAAAGCACCCCGTGGTCTTCGTGCCCGGGATTGTGACCGGAGGGTTGGAGCTGTGGGAGGGGCATGATTGTGCAGAGGGCTTGTTTAGGAAGAGGTTGTGGGGTGGGACGTTTGGTGAAGTTTACAAGAGGTATGGAAAGATGGAGATTTTCCTTCTTATTTTGGTCTTTGTTGTGTTGTGTGGTTCGAATATTGCAGGAGATCTGAGTTTATTTGTGGAGTTATGATGTGATGTTTCTTGAATAATTTGAGGTAATAGATAGGGTGTTACAAGAGGTATAAAAAGATGGGATATTCGTGGGGGAGGCTGTAGCTTAAGTGTTTGTTTTAGGGTAATAAGATTTTTGGTAGTGAAGTTTTTTGCTATGGAGTTACCAGATTGATTTGAGGTAGATAGAGTTGGATGAGGAGATGGGAAGTTTTGTGCTTCGGTTGTTTAAGTGTATGAGTGTTCTTGGTTCTTTATTGGTGTTCATTAGATTTTTCTGGGGGTGATTCTTAAAGTCTTTGATGCTTAATGTGGACTTGAGTTTGCTTGTTGATGAAGTGTTGTGTACTTTGAGGTTAATCAAACTAGTGTTAGGTTTGGTAGGTTTGGTGAAAATTCATTGGTTGGATTTCTTGAGAATTTTACTTCTTTGGAGTTAGTTTTAGAGCCACTTTGTTGACGAAATGCTATTATTTTGGAAGTTTACGTTGAAATATTTACCATAAGCAAATTTTTGTAACTGAGCTGCTAAACTAGTCATATTTTGATGTGTGTCCTTTGCCATCTATCATAAAAAGAAATGTTGCTTCCATATAAAGATTTCTGCAATTCATGTAATGGAATATGAGAGTGATGCAACGGAATTAGAAACTAGCATAATATGATAGAAATGCCAACTTAATAGTAATAGCCAATGAAACTGATCTTTCTCTTGGTGTACTACATTTCTCTAAAACAAAATTTTTCTGCAGACCTTTGTGTTGGGTGGATCACATGTCGTTGGACAACGAGACCGGTTTGGATCCAACCGGTATAAGGGTCAGACCTGTTACCGGCCTTGTAGCTGCAGATTATTTTGCACCGGGATATTTTGTATGGGCAGTTCTTATAAAAAATCTTGCTCAGATAGGATACGAGGAGAAGACTATGTACATGGCTTCGTATGATTGGAGGATCTCATTTCAGAACACAGAGGTATGCGTCTCCTAGCTTCTTTTAGCACGAGCCTCGTTTCTAGCACGACTCTCATTCTTAGTACGAGCTGTGTATTTCAGGTACGTGACCAGTCACTTAGTAGAATAAAGAGTAATATAGAACTCATGGTTTCTACCAATGGTGGCAATAAGGCTGTGATCATTCCTCATTCCATGGGGGTCTTGTACTTCTTACACTTCATGAAGTGGGTTGAGGCTCCTGCCCCAATGGGGGGTGGGGGTGGGACTGGTTGGTGTGCTAAGCATATCAAGACCGTGTTGAACATAGGGGGACCATTTTTAGGCGTCCCAAAAGCCGTTTCCGGCCTTTTCTCTGCAGAAGCAAAGGATATTGCTTTTGCTAGGTATATCCTTACATAGACAAACATGCATGACAAATCATGAAATTGTTGTTTAATACTGAAGCTATGTTTTGTGATAGGGCTATAGCACCGGGCGTTTTGGATAAAGATTTGTTTCATATGCAAACTCTGCAGCATCTGATGAAGATGACTAGGACTTGGGACTCAACCATGTCGATGATACCTAAAGGCGGAGACACCATTTGGGGAGATCTTGACAGCTCCCCAGAGGATAGCTACGTCCCTAGCAGAAGAAGGCGAATTTCGAGCGACGAGTCACTTACTGAAGATGGAAGTGCTGAAGCAAAACCAAAACCAAAACCAAAACGGAAACGTGTGCATTATGGAAGAATGATATCATTTGGAAAAGACATTGCTGAAACAGATTCTTCTCAGATTCAGAGAGTTAATTTTAGGGTGACATTTCTGATCTTCCCTTGATAGTTGCTCAGATAGTTTTTTCCTTTTTAAAATCAAAATAGATTTCTATCATTTGGATTAACCAATTTAATGTGTGTATGCTACTCTATATGTGATTTTGTTGCTGATGGAATAAAATCTTGACTCGTGAAATAGTCTCTGGTCTACTCTATAAAACTTGTGTTTCCGAGTTATGAACAGCTCGTTTCTCCGTGCAGGATGCGGTTAAGGGGAAAAACATTGCGAACAACACGTGCCTAAATGTGTGGACAGAGTACCATGACATGGGATTTGGAGGCATCAGAGCTGTTAGTGAATACAAAGCTTATACTGCTGGAGATTTGGTGGATCTCTTGACCTTCGTCGCGCCTAAAATGATGGCTCGTGGCAGTGCTCACTTCTCATACGGAATAGCTGACGATCTTGATGATCCCAAGTATCTGCATTACAAGTACTGGTCGAATCCATTGGAAACGAAGTAAGTGTGTACGGTTAGCGTCGGATTTGTCTCAACTCTCAAGGCTAGGCAATCTTGTTTTTCTATAAATTTTTGTGTTGTTTCTTTGCAGGCTACCAAATGCTCCAGACATGGAGATCTTCTCCATGTATGGAGTTGGCATTCCTACGGAACGAGCCTATGTTTACATGGAGACTCCTTCTGCGGAGTGCAACATACCCTTCAGAATCGACACATGCGCAAGCAAAGAAGACGAAGATGCGTGCTTGAAAGATGGTGTTTACACCGTGGAGGGGGACGAGACGGTGCCTGTGCTGAGTGCAGGCTTCATGAGCGCCAAGGGCTGGCGTGGGAAGACGAGGTTTAACCCATCGGGGATGAAGAACTTCATTAGGGAGTACGAGCATGCCCCTCCCGCAAACTTCCTCGAGGGGCGGGGGACGCAGAGTGGGGCGCATGTCGATATCATGGGAAACTTTGCCTTGATTGAGGACGTCATGAGGGTGGCTGCCGGCGCCACAGGAGACGAGCTTGGTGGTGATCGTGTGTATACAGAGATCTTCGAGTGGTGTGACAAGATTAAGCTAGATTTGTGATAGATCTCCATTGTTGCTGTGCCAAGACTACTATCAAGAAATAGCATGGTTGTGTTAGCATGCGATACACACATCCTATAGTATTTTTAATCTTTCTTTTTTTGAATATTGAATATTCGTGTTATGTACGATTACAAATGTCATAAAATATAGTTTCTCTGTGCATTATATTTTGACTCCACATTAACATTTTGACTTAATGTGATAAAATGTACGATGATTGTAGTTTGAGTCTGTATAGAAAAAATGCGTAAATAGTGTAGTTTTAGTGTAACAATAAAAAAAATCCAAAAAGATAAAATTTTATCTTTCTCTAACGAATTCGAAGTTTGAGTCTGTATAGAAAAAATGCGTAAATGTAGTTTTTAGTGTAACAATAAAAAAAAAATCCGAAGAGATTTAAATAAAGCGCTGCGGGTTGAATCGTGTGGAAATATTGTTGGGAGATATTATAAAGCTCTGGAGTGATAATAGAATAGTCCTATTAGTGTGGAAAATGGAAACTTCAACCACCGATCAATATTTCTCTACTGAATTCGAAGTTTGGAGAAGAAGAAAAATTATGTTGTAGGAATCGTGCTTTATAAAATAAATATATATATTTGTTTTATAAAATAAATATATACTTGTTATATATTTGTTGTGCTCAATGTACTTTGACTAAGTTTTAAATGACGAAGCATCTAATTCTAAGGAAATTAAATGACGTAAGATCGATCTACGTTCCGAGTAGATGATCGTAGCATATTTATTTTCTCTAAACCGATTTCCGGTGAGTGAGAAATAAAGGTTTAAAGTTAGTCACTTGAAGCATGGAGTTATGTGTTTGGGAACTAAGAGTGAAGAGAAACTCTTGTCCCACATTGGTTATGAAACCAACATTCATCATGTATATAAGGAGAGAAGAAACCTTATGGTTTGACAAGTTGGGTCAAGGACCACATGTGCCACCTTCTGGCACGTGCCGGTCTGCTGTCCTGGGCTTATGTGTTTTCTCATTCTTGAGGGACACACAACATATCATACACGCATACAACTCTAAAAACAAGCATTTTTGCTGCATCATCTTCTTCAAGCATCTAGAAGAAGTTTTGTTCTCAACTTTTTCCAGTTCGCCGGAGCTCGTTGATTTTGCGGTGCTGCTATCAAGGAAACGTAAAGCCGTTTTATCTTTGGAGACATCTACGCCACACCGTGAGCACTACCGGGGCGTAATATTGTCTTGCGGAAAGAGGATATTTCCTCGACTCGGCTTCTTCTTCCACGGAGATTTTATTCTTATTTTATTTTATTACTTTTGTAATAGAATATCTATTTCCAAGCTACTGTAATCTTCATTTTCATTTCCCCAAAATATTATTATTTTTCCTTTCTCTCATTATTATTCGAACAATTATGTCTATAAATAAGTGGGCGTCTTATTTGAAACAATACAAGACTTGGACGAGCTGATTGAACATTTATAGCAAATTTCTACAGCACAATCGAGTTCAGTGAGAGTTATAAGCATTTTAGTTGTAATTTTCATAGTCTTTTTTCGCCTGGTTGTTTTTTGTAATTAACTTTCTTTAGTGAATATTTTATCATGGGACATCTCGCAAATTTTAAACATTTAAACTCGTGAAAAAATTATCCATTGTGTTTATTTTCATTTCGAATTTTCGCTACATTTAGAATCAAAATTGTTTGAAACTTCACTTACAACTTTATTCGTAATTTTTCATTGTGCGAGGGTACCATTTTCACTATTCAAACACATAATTGTAGCCAATTAAGACGAGACATTACTTTTGGACATAAATTTTTAGGAGAGTTAAAAAATAATGTAAAGTAGTGATATGAATATATATTATTTAAAATTGTGTACAAAAGTGTAAATAAAAGAAAATATCCCACTTAATTGGGACGACTAAAATGGAATACGCCTCATTTTAATCGGGGAGAGAGTAGTTGACAAATGGAATTTATCAGATGTACTCGCCAAGAAAGAATACGCTCTAAATAAATTTTTGTTTGCAAAGAACAATAGAAAGAAAATAAAAAATACTGCAAGATAAAATTTAGTGTAAATAGGTAAATGTACCAATTTTGAATTTTTACATGTAGAAAATACCCAAAACTTGAACATGCATGTAGAAAATACTCATTTCATTTTAAAAATATTAAAAAGTACATAAAGTCTTACACTTTCTTATACACTTTTACACATCTGTTAAAAATAATAATTGAGTACTTGATTAATATATTTTTTGGACTATCAAATCAAACCATATATTCCACACATTATCACTCTCCGTTCTATATAATTACATTGTATCTGACTTCAAAAGACTGATATTAGAGATATAAATCAGATAATTGTCTTCTATCTACCATGAAATGCATGATTATGGATGGACCTCTGGTATATGTACCTTGGACCGTCCGTACATGTGTCATGTACTTACCAGCAGTCCATGGTACATATACGAGCGGTCCTATCTCTTACATATTTTCTTAAAACCAAATATCATAAATTCAAGTTCTAAATATGTATAATTCAAACAAAACAATTTAATTAATCATAATATACACGTAAATTACCAAACATCAATATACATGCACGTAAAATTAGGTTCTATGCCACCAAAGATGTAAGAAAAATACATATATGCATAAACTA
This sequence comes from Leonotis leonurus, assembly GCA_026898415.1. Classification (NCBI taxonomy): domain Eukaryota; kingdom Viridiplantae; phylum Streptophyta; class Magnoliopsida; order Lamiales; family Lamiaceae; genus Leonotis; species Leonotis leonurus. The sequence goes on from JAPKLX010000001.1 coordinate 7,519,627, forward strand.
AATGGACCGCTGATATATGTACCATGAACCTCCCGTACATGTGTCATGTACTTACCAGCGGTCCATGGTACATATATGAGCGGTGCATGGTATATTTACCGGTGGTCCATCTCTTTTTGTCTCCTACATATTTTTCTAAAACCAAATATCATAAATTCAAGTTCTAAACATGTATAATTCGAACAAAATAATTCAATTAATCATAATATACACGTAAATTACCAAACATCAACATACATGCACATAAAATTAGGTTCTATGCCACCAAATATGTAAGAAAAATACATATATGCATAAACTAAATGGACCACCCGTACATGTGCCATGTACTTACCAGCGGTCCATGGTACATATACGAGCGGTCCATCTCTTTTTGTCTTCTACATATTTTTCTAAAACCAAATATCATAAATTCAAGTCTTAAACATGTATAATTCGAACAAAATAATTTAATTAATCATAATATACACGTAAATTACCAAACATCAATATACATGCACGTAAAATTAGGTTTTATGCATAAACTAAATGGACCGCTGGTATATTCGGTCTATCCAAGGGGAAGAAGCAAGAGGTTCAAGGGAGGGGATGCGAGATACATACAAAATTGAATAAGGGAGAGGTCCAGTAGAATGAGAGGTACATACAAAATTGAATAAGGGAGGGTGAGGTGGACGGTCTATGCTCAAAAGAGAGAAAAACATTAACAACTTTCTCTTTTTAAGAGAATCTTTTGAATGAGTTCAAATTTCTATAAAAAATGAGTATTTTCTACATGTACATTGAGTAATTGAGTATTTTATAAATGTGATTTTGAAAGTGAGTATTTTTATTTTTCTCCCTAAAATTTAATTATCAAAATATATTTTAAGAATCGGGTCGGGTTCGGGTCATAAGCTCCAAATAAAACCCGCACAATTACAAATATAAATTGCGATCATTGTTTTGATTTAGCTCATTCATTATCCCTCATTCGGATCCGGCGAAGTAATCCTCAATTCTCAACTCGGACGCGACACCGTGCCCTCTCCGATCTAACGCTTTAGATCGCATCTCCTCTCTCCTACCGTATATCTTCCCCGTGAGCACCTTTCCTGGCCGCCTGCATGCAATTTATATAGGTTTTATTCATTTATTTTATTGTTCGGATCATAGGGTTTTCGAGTAGGATTTTACTAGGGCTTTGCACTTTTGGCCCCCTTTCATGTTTTTGAAAGTTATGCGTAGTTGTTTTCTTCCTTTTTGGTATTGAACCCTGATTGCGGTGAATTTGTAATGTATTTTTCGTTAGTTTGGTCCAAGTGCTCAACTTGTGTAGCTTGCGTGCCTTGTTCAGTGACTTATGTTCGTCCTATTTTCTCTGGATTTCGGGGTTCTAGAAGCTCTTCTACTGGGTTTCAAATTGATCGTTGTTATGGAGTTTAAATAACTTAGATTTGTGTTCGTGATTCAGCGTGTAGGTGCTTTCCCACCATTAATCGTTTGAAGCAAGTATTTAGAAGACTTTTTTTTCTCATTATTTGAGGTGTCATCGAACAATTCGAGCTGTTGAAAATTTTGATGGAATATTCTGTTATCGTGCGTTTTTAAGGTATTGTGTGATTGACTAGTAGTTCAATAAATGCACTCTCTAGTCTTTACTCTTTGCGGAAATGGGCATTCCAAAAATGCAATATTAGATCTTTGTTCGAGTTCCATGTGGTTACCATAGGAATTGTATTGGTGTATAATGTTTATGGTCTTCAGATTGTATGGATAATTACTGAGCTCATTGCTGATTCTATAAGTTTTCTTTGTCTCATCTGTGTCAAATTAAAGGCCATGTTGGTACTTAAGTTCACCCTCTTAATTTTCCTAGATGATGTGTTTATGCTGGAGTTTCTTAGTTATTTCTTATTTGCCAGTCTTGTTGTGTAAAAGATTTATTTTAATTGACTTGTAGTCAACTAGTCGTTCTCATTTCTCCAAGTATTTGAAAAGAATGAGTATCAGCCTTTACTCTAATGGCATAGATTTGATTATATTTCAGACCTTTAGCTGAACTTGACATCTGAACCACTGAACCTGATAGGAACTCACAGACTTCCCTTGATTATAACCTATGGTAAATTGATAGCCATATGATGTTTGTTTCATTTTATGTAAACTATAGCTGATGGATATAGATGCCAAATAGAGTGCTTATAACCTAGCTGTTCTAGAGGAAAAAGATGGTACATGCTATTTGGGTATCTGAATTTTTGCCTGATTTAATTGCTAAGCTTATTATTTTCTTTTTGCATACCCATGAGAAGTTTGTGTAGTAGGAAAGCTTTGGTTGGTAATGAACTTATTTCATTTTATTCTTCTTTATAACTTGTTCATTGTCAAAGACTTTCTTTGTACACCTTGTTACCCTTTTGATTATTTTCTGAACAGGGGTCAAAACATTTGCCTATTCTTGAGCTCATCTTTAAGATGAATATGCAGCAAGCTGTGCAACCCAGATCCTCTGCTAATGGATATGGTCGCTGTAAAATCGAAAAAGATCCTGCAGCTAGGTCTGACAGTAAGTTTCAGACTGGTAAAGCAAATTATAGCAGAACTAATTTTGGTAAGCTATCTCTCCCTTTGATGTCTATAAAATACTCCCTCTGTCCCAACTAAGTTGGGGTGTATACCATTTTGGGCCATTCCAACTAAGTTGGGGCGTTTCCTTTTTAGGAAACTTTTATCACACACATAAGTTTAAATAATATATATTCCTATCATCTCTTTCATTTTTCAACTCTAAACATACACTCCTTAATTATTGTGCCCAAAAGAAATGCCTCAACTTAGCCGGGACGGAGGGAGTATATATTAAGTTATTAACTATGATGTCTAACTTATTTGATTTTAGGTAGAGGAGGTGTACTTGAATCACCTTCACATGATCGACTAATATATCTGGCTACATGCCTGATTGGACATCAAGTGGAAGTCCAGGTGATGGATGGATCTGTGTTTACTGGAATATTTCATGCAACAAATGCAGAAGATTTTGGTATGCATAAAAAATGTCTCTAGAAAATACTTTTGCGTAGCAAACCTTTATTTTGCATAGGTATTAAATTGCACTCTCTATTAATTACATGCCCTCTTCTGGTGCAGGAATTGTTCTGAAGATGGCTAACTTGATTAAAGATGGTTCTCAAGGACAGAAAAATATTTCAGATTCTCTTATCAAGACTTCTCCTAGGACTCTAATTATACCAGCTGACGAACTAATACAAGTGATAGCGAAGGTACAGTTTAATATTCTACATTGCCTGAAAATTCTATTGCACTAGAATAACTAGATGTTTTAGCAGCCTCTGTTGATTCATGATTGGATTGAGTGTAAGTTCTAAAATTGTGAATAAGTTACTGTTTTGTGTAACTGGTACAGGGAGTGCCTGTAACAAGGGATGCACTATCAAATGAGCTGCAGTATGAAAGGCAGCAAGAGCTATTAACAGATTCCTACATATCGCAGTCCCGTCATGTTGAGGCGGGGAGAGAACTCGAGCGCTGGATCCCTGATGAAAGTGATCCGTCTTGCTCTGATTTTGAAAACATATTTGATAATCCTTGGAAAAGGTTGGAGAATTACATTTCTTACTCAGAATTTTTGATGTAGTTATTAAAATATGACTAGTTATGATAGTGCCTGTCAAATTCATTTCCCAGTGATTTTCTAAAGTACATATGATTTTGGCTTCTCACAGTTAGCTATGAATTAGTTGGCACAATAATATCTAATACTGACTGTTTTTTTAAAAGTATCCTTGTGTTAGTAGTCAAATGCTTTGAAATTTAGTGCCATTTTCACTATTTCATTACCTTCATTTTCCTGTTAGGGGATGGGATCAATTTGAAGCAAATGCAACTTTATTTGGAGTTAAGAGCACCTTCAATGAGGAACTTTACACAACAAAGCTTGATAAAGGTCCTCAAATGAGAGAACTGGAAAAAGAAGCTATGCGGATTGCTAGAGAGATTGAGGGTGAGGATACCCATGATCTTCATTTAGCAGAGGTTAGCTTAAGATCTGATTACTGGTGATTTAGTTTTTGATTTCTTAGCCGGGTTCTGTATCCTTCATACTAAATCATGTCATCTAAATAGGAAAGAGGTATTCAACTTGATGAAAGTGTGGAAATTGATGAAGAAACACGGTTCTCCTCAGTCTATCGCCCAGTTGATGACAGTGGATATGATGAGATTGAGGACATATTGGCGGATTCACTAAATGATGATACATTTGGTGATACCTCAAAATCTGTTACGGGCAAACCTCAGATGGACTTGTTTCCTGGGAAAACTAGTGATGGGGCTCAAATGCCATCAAGACTTTCCTCATCGGTAATCCCTTTTCCTATTAGGAAATAGTTTTTCTTCATTAGCAATGCCAACAATTTATATGTTCGAAATGACAGTGTCATTCCCTAATTTTATTTGTTGGATGCTTTGTGTTGCCACTTACGACTTACCTCCTGAATCTTGTGTTGCTTCTTTTTTTTTTCCTTCTGTTCTCACTTCTCCGGATGTTTGCTGTGTGAAAAATAAGTAAAAGCTGGCAAGTAATGCCCGATCCTGTTCAAAATTATCCTTATTGTTTATTGCATCTTTTGGCCTTTTAATAGATTTTTTTTTTGTTTTTTATCGATAAGAACAAAGAAACATACAGATACCCTACCAATCAGAAAATCTTAACATCCTGGGAATTTGTCTGTTATTTAGTAGTTTTGTGAGTTGAGTGCACAACTGTGTGTGAAATGGGACTTCTGATCTAAATAAACGGTTATAACTTGTGTGAAAGTATTTTATTTTGTGACTTTTTTTATATTATGGGTCAGGCTTTTCTCCAGTTGTCTTTCCTCTTGCTCTCTCTTCTGATTTTATTCATTTAGCTAATTCTCATCTTTTTTGCTTGCATCTTTAGATCATACTAATTTGTTAATGGCTTATTTCCACTGGAAATACATATTTCAGTCAGTATCTACTTTTGTGTCTGTAGGGAGAAGTGCAATCTTCTGTGTCCACTAGCAGGGATATGTACCATCCAGGTTCTGAGGATCATGCCCGGCAGATATTGACTGAACAGCTACCTAAAGAATCCTCTGTGATTTATGCAAGCAGGTTTTGTTTCTGACTTCTGATATTCATGTGTTGTCGTATAATGTTTTAAATTAAATCAGATGGAGCTTATTGCATAAAATTGTTTTTAACTCTGACATGATAAGTTACCTATTGTATCCAAGAATCCTTCTAAGTGGGTAAGTGGGATTATTTTTCATTCAGGGTTCCTGACAACCAATCTACTGCACATGCTGAAAGTAGCAGCGTTCAGGAGGATAAAGATAAGCCAGTGGTTAGTGCTTTTTTACTTCTCTGAAGTTTGCTTCTCTCATATTCAAGACTGTTGAGAGTGAGTATTTTCTTACAACCTGATCTTTTTGTGCAGTTGCTTGATCAGTTTGGAACATCAAAGGCTGAGAGTGAGTAAATTGTCTTACTAATCTTGATTACATGTGTTGTGCAAAATTGTTCTTTTCTTCTTTTAATCATAATACTTTTCTGAAGGTTATCTTTTACTCTGTTTGCTTTACTCATTTAAAGGAAAGGGAGAGATAAAGAAGTGATTTGATTTCTTTTCTTTTCTTTGGTGGGGAAGACTGTATGATCTGCTAAGTTCTTTTCTAGGCTTGTTCTGAGAGTGGTCACATTGTGATATAATGAAGAAAATTCTTATCATGCCCACATGCTACATTGATCTTTTCGACCATCATGTAGTAGTGGAATTAAACAGGATAACATCCTTTAGGTTCCTCTTAGTTTTTGAAATGTGATTTCAATTTCTCAATTCTCTCTCATGTTTTCTCACCTTCATTTGTGTCACTACAGAATCTATTTTCCAATGTTGTGTTCTAGTTTTCTAGCAATCTCATAGGATGCATTCATCTTTAACATCAATTGTTATGTTGGCAGACTCTGATTCATTGCTAAGATTAAAGTTAGATAGCTCTGATAAAGCTGCCTTGTCTCCAAATGCTACAGCTTCTCATCCATCACATGCATCTTCAAGAGGAGGGGATAAGGTGAGCTCTGCCCATGAGCTATCAGAGGGTGCATTGCCTCCCAAATCTCAAGGGACAACAAATTCTCTTGCCCGACCCAGTAGTTCTGCATCATCTACTTCTGATCATGGAGGTGCTGCTTCAACTTCTGCTAGCAGAGGATTGTCCTCTAGTTCTTCCGTTGGTTCATTGTCCTCAGAGAAGTCATCTCTGAACCCACATGCTAAGGTGGGAAGGACAATAGATCTCCTTCCGTGAAATTTAGTGACTTGTGCTGATAGCTTTGTTTTTCATATATGCTAATTCTCTTCTTGATCCACTTTTTTGAGTAGGAATTTAAGTTAAACCCGAATGCAAAGAGTTTCGTCCCATTTCAGACGTCTATAAGGCCTTCTTCTCCAGTTCCTGATGGTCCTTTCTACTATCAAGCTAATATGGCACCAATGCCTCAGATGCATGGTATGCCTGTTAATATTGGGGTGAGTATTGATGTATTCTATTGATGGTTAGTTTCTATTACAGTGCAAATGTTGCAGTACATATTTTAACTGTAGTATTCAGATTCATGGATGTAGTGTAACCTATTAATATAAATAGCAGTTCTGCAATTTGCAATTCTCCTTAGAAATCCGTCATGCAAATTACAGAAATAGAGAAAAGGAAGAGCATGCTAGTGAAGTTGTGCAAATGCATTTCTATCATTCTGCCTCTTTGTTTATATAGTAATTAATTGAAAATTATGGAAATATGCTTACTTTATGAAATTCCGTGCTTGTGCTTAATGATCAGTATTGCTAAAATTATTATACTTATGATTTCTCAAGTGCTGGGTTTATTTTAATGGTGGCTGTACATTTGCAGATGGGACCTTCTTTTGCTACGCACCAGCCTGTTATATTCAATCCACAGGCGCAACCAGTGCCGCAGCCATACTATCATCCAAACGGACCTCAGGTTTGTTTCATTATGCATTCCTGCTGACCACACCTATACTAATCTGCCTTCTGTTGTGGTATTTCGGAAATATAACTAATCTGATGCAGTATGGACAGCAGATGATAATGGGACAACCTCGGCCAGTCTTGTACATGCCAAATTATCCAGCAGTAAGATTCTCACATCTTCTTTCTGTTCTTCCATTGCTCTTTCGTATGTGGTGTTGTTCCTTATAAAAAAATAGTGTGCTTTGCATCATTATCTTTGTCTTCTGTTTGTTCTATTGCACCATACTAATGGAATTCACAGCAGTAAGAATGGACTCATTTTACTTTTGGAAGAGGTTTCAGGGGAAATGCAACATATTTGTTGCAAAAATCACTTTGCTTTACACAATCAAGGTTAATGCTTCTGTTCTTTGAATAAATCTGTGCAGGAAATACCTTACAAAGGGAGGGAATATTGATCTGACCACATTCTGCGGTTCTGACCTTGTCAATTAATGTCTAAACTTACAAAGACAGACCGCTTCAATACGATTTTTCTGATAAGGGCTAGCAGCTGAAGAAACGCTGCTCAACTCTGGATACTACCTCCACTCAAAGGAGATTTGAGATTTGTGCTCTTAGTCTTAGGACATGGTAACAATAATGTACAAGTCAGTGCATTAGTTATTTTCTCAATATCCTGCCATGGAGTACTACACCTCTCTCTCTCCATCCTTTTTTTTTTTTTTTTTTTTTTCTCTTTTCATTCTGTTGTGATCTTATTGTTGAATATTTGTGATCATCAAGTTTGTTTTTTAATGTGTTTGTAAATAAAACGCTCGCATCTCTTCCCCCCCACCCCCAATCGTAAGCTTCCATTCGGTTTTCTTGTGCTTGTTAACTAGTTTATGCTTTGAAATGCAAATGAGGAAATTGTTGGATGATATTTAACAAGTGTGACTACTTGTATATATTTAGTTCTTTGTTTTTTAAGTACGAGGTTTACAGACTTATTTGCAAATTTCTAAAGCAAGCAATTGTTATAGCTAGTTTTTTTATAATATGTTTAGATCAAACGTTGGACTTGCATCAATTAAATTGTGATCTAATATTTTTCTAGAAAAAAAAAATTGATCAACTGAATCAACTTAAGTGTTTTTTAATAGTGGGTAGACCTTGTCCAGATTTTCTTCAAATGCAGTTTTGTATAATCTGAAAATCCGACAATAGAAAGTTGAATGAGGTCGCTGAATGAGTTGAATAAGTGTATTATTATATTCATTCTGAAGATGAATGAAAAAGCTGTTGAGATGTAAGACGATTCAATAGTTTGTTGTGGGGAGATTAGTTAAGATAACTAAACTGTTTGGAAACAAAAAGTAGAAATTGTCACTAGTAAAATGAGGAGGTTGAGTGACGTCATGCTTCCAACGGTGATATCATTGATAGATTGTGAATTCAAGTATCCGACGCTGTTCAATTATCGAATCCGGGCCACATATTAAAAAATTTCAAATTATTTAGAAATTAAACGAAAATTCAGCCATTAATTAGAAAGTTATTTATTTAATTTAACCTAAAAAGAAAATGTAGAAATAAGAGTACAAATCAGGGTTTGTCGGACACATCAGCCAATCCTTAAATATAGTTAAACCCATCCCTCTTTCTTAGATTCAAGTCCGTTTCTCTCTTTTTCTCTCTCAAATTGAACCTTCTAATTTTCGATCCAGTAGTTTTCCACCTGCAACGAGTAACCATCTTCAATCTCTCCCTCATAAATCGGGATCAAGATAGCTACAAAGGATATCTCCTCCCTCTTTACCTAAAATTGGACCGACCTAGTTTCGATCCAGTACACTTTACTCAACGACCATTATCGGAGTGTATCTCCGTTTATTTGAGTTCAACCAAAACTAAAAAGGCGATAAATGGCGGCAAGGCTGTATCCTCGATCTGTTGAGGAAGTTTTCAAGGATTTTAAGGGTCGAAGAGCTGCACTTATTAAAGCCCTTACTACAGGTCTCCATTTTTATTTTGTTTACTTTTTTTCCCTCTGTGAATTGGGCTTCTAATTCATGGGTTTTGTTTATAGCCCCCATTTTCTAATGTGGGTTGTCTCTTGTTTTTTTGCAGATGTTGAGGACTTTTACCAGCAGTGTGATCCTGGTAGTTTCGATATTTGTACTTGATTTTCTAGTACTATTTCCTTTCTCTAGTTTCCTCAAATTCGAAAATTTCAGTTTTTTTTAAGTTTCGATTCTGGTTTGTTGAAACTTGCAGATATTTAGCATTATGTGTTATTGTGTTTATGTTCTTACGGAATTTTAGGAAGTGTTTGCGTGGCTTATGATGTTCGTTTACATTAATTTGTGCTTATAGACCCTTGAGATGACAAGTATTTATTATCATTTGGAATATGTGTCATGGCTAAGTTTGCTTTTGTTGTTTTTTTTTGTTTTGAAAAGTTATATGCTCCCTCTAAATTAACGTAGACTCGTATAATAGCAAATGATTCTAAATTAATGTATTGAGGCAGTACTAAGTAAGGAAGGATATGCATGCCATTTAGTTTCTAAAGTTTCTCCGTGCAATTTCTTTGTGCTGCATAAATATCTTTTGTTTGGAACTGTTGCGAGTTGTTATCTAATGTGTTCTGTGTTATTCGATTGTATTTATATGCCACTACTTGAGCAAGCTGGTTATTTTCTATATGAATGTTATGCAGATTAGTGGCACCCTTCTTGTCTGGAAATTTATTTTGTTCTGATTTATGTATGCAACTGGCTTGTTCCAGCAAATGCTGGTGTTTCCCCTCTCTATACCCATTTGTTGGATAAAATTAAAATTGACTTTCTAGAATGTCTTGTTCGGTCATTCTGGACACTGACTATCTTTTGTCAAATCAATTGGGTCATGCTATACCGAGTTACTTGATTTTGGGATGGTCTATGTGTTATAACCTGTTGTATATTGCACTAAATCAGGATTATTTGTTTTCATGTCTTACTTATAGTTTGTACTTCTTTTGTGAATCTCTGATTGCTTGAGAACTGTTAGAAGATGTATCTATTATGGATCAGTATTGTTGAGAAACTAAAAAGAATGTTCTCTTTGTTAAAGTACTTGTATTGGAACATCACTGTACAGGATTTGGAAATGTCTTTCACATTACATGTTAACCTACCATTTGTCTAGTTTAATTTTGTGAACAAATGTTTGCTTGGTACCCGTAAAACTTAGGATATGTTGTTTCTTTTCATAGGGGACATGGTATATGCCAAATTAGGCAAGGCCAATGTAGAATGTTCTTTAATGATCTCTTAGTTTCTTTCAGTTTTTTCCTGGGCGTCTGCCTACTGGATCAGGTATTAATTTTATATGTGGTTTTCTTTACAGAAAGGGAGAATTTATGCCTATATGGTCACCCTCATGGGGATTGGGAGGTCAATTTGCCTGTTGAAGAAGTGCCTCCTGAACTTCCGGAGCCTGCTCTGGGAATTAACTTCGCGAGAGATGGGATGCAAGAAAAAGACTGGCTAGCTCTAATTGCTGTCCACAGTGATTCGTGGCTGCTGTCCGTCTCCTTCTATTTTGGTGCTAGATTCAGTATTGATAAAGCTGACAGGTAGGCCTCCAGTTTTTTTTGTTTCACTTTCTTGGTCAGTTTACAGGACCCTAATGGATTTTGCTTGCTCTGTTTTTGGTTATTGTTTAGAATTTCGGTTGGACAGGAATAAGCACATAACGTTTATAGAAAGCAACAGTGCAGCTTGAATATCTTTTATCTGTTCTGTAGTTTTTGCCATATAGCTTGCTTAAGCTTTTGTCAGAGCTTATGCTTATTTAGTGCTTATCATTGTGCAGGAAGCGTCTTTTCAACATGATCAATGAACTTCCTACTGTATTTGAAGTTGTGACGGGTGCAGCCAAGAAGCAACAGAAAGAGAAATCCCCAGTCTCAAACAGCAGCAGCAAATCCAAGTCAAATTCTAAGCCGGTATTGTACAGTTCTTGGTTTCTACTTCTCTTTATTTTTCCCCCTCATTTCTCCCCCATCCCCGACCAAAGCTGGTAAGGAAAAAAATAAAGTTTATTTTATAGTAAACAATCCAAATTTTACCATAATCTAATAGCCCATATTATATATATGTGATTATGTGTTTGGCAAGTTTTATATATCCCTTCGGTGCTGGCATGACTGCATGAGCAATATTTCGAGACTACTCCTGAGGGAGGGAGTATTTGACTTGGCAGTTTAGGAACTGAATTCTTACACTACAATACACTTAATCGATATTGACATATTTTTAACGTGGCACAACTGCATGACAGACAGTTTTAAACAGAAGGGATAAATAAAAGCACATGGATTCAATTTCAACAAATGAAAATACTCATAGCTAATTAAATAAATTCCTCCCTTCTTTAAACTCGTACTTCTTGACGGTCTCATGGTTGCTCTTTCTGTAACAAAAACAACTCTCAGGTTAAAGTTTCAAAACCACAGCCAAAAGATGAGGAGGAGGAACTGGACGAGGAAGAAGATGACGAACATGGAGAGACATTGTGTGGTGCCTGTGGGGATAACTATGCATCGGATGAGTTCTGGATATGCTGCGACATATGCGAGAAGTGGTTTCACGGTAAGTGCGTCAAGATTACTCCGGCCAAAGCTGAGCAAATCAAACAATACAAGTGTCCATCGTGCAGTAACAAGAGACCTCGCCCTTGAGATGGAAATACTACTGATCTTTCGACTCAGACTCTGACAACTCCAGCTACGGCCTCTGCCTCGACCCCCATGAATTGCGGCTACCCCCTTGGTTCGGTTCGATTAGAAACCTCTCTTATTCAAGTTTTATGTCTAGTACTTTAACCTGTGAATGTCAATGCACACTTATGGTTATTGAATCTCTCTTGATATAGCATTATCTGTTAGCTTCAGCAGTAGTCCCCAGATTTTGTTGGATTACGATGCTTCTCCTTAATGGGATTATTATTGGCAGAATTCTAAATGTTTGCACTGAAAATAAGTAAAATAAATGTTACTATTAACTTTATTTACACCTATAGTTTCATCTGCTTGAAAGTGAGTAGTGGTTACATCTACTTGTAGTCATGTAGTACCACACTTGACATCTCTCTCTCTATCTCTCTCTCTCTCTCTGGGTTTGCTACTGTGTAAATAAACGAAATATATTGCATTAAAATGGAACTTTGTGGGCTTTAGTGTAGACTATTCCACTCGAAATTTCATGGTATGTTGCTAGCTAGGTCAAGTTCGTTTGATGAGACTCGTCAGTTAAATCAAACATTGATTAGATTGCATCCTTGTATCAGTGTATGTATGGTTGTTGATGGTTTGAGAGTCTGCATCTGCATCTCCCCACCATGGAAGAAGACTTGAAATCTGGAAAGATAGATAGGGACGTATACCTAGAAATCTTACATCCAATCTGGAGTACATTTTATTGATTGAAAGCAAATTTGATTTATATAAAAAAAAAACTACTACAACTATTTTTATAATGTTTACTATAAAGTGTTGCTAAAATTTAGTTATCCAGTTCGACCTCTCATGCACGTCTTGGATATATACACTTATTACTTTTCTCCCTTCCATGCACGTTGAAACCATATACATACACTTAATTACATGCCTATTTAATACTTCCTCCGACCCACTTTACTTGACACGTTTTATATTCATATGAGTGTATTATAATAATAAAAAATGTCAAGTAAAATGGGCCGGAGAGTATGATATAGACACATGAGACTTGGAATATGACCAAGACTTGGGAGTCAACTTCACCAGGTGTAACCTTCTCATCCACAATTAAAAACCGAACGCAGATATTTGTGAA